>QEOT01123675.1:3717-31815 GCA_003123785.1 Pterocarya stenoptera
GGGGGGGGGGGGGGGGGGGTAAATAAGGCTGAAAATTTATTATAAAGGAAATCACAATTTTCTTTTCATTATTTCTCTCATTCAATCAGGGATCCAATTGGACCCTAAATGTTTGTTAAATACCTTCTCAAAAATGCTCTTCGTAGTTGATGTTTGGCTTCCAAAAGATGGTTTGTTACTCCTCGATATGGTGCCAAGTTTGCTTTTCCCAACGGATCCATTTAAAAGTGTTGACCTTGCTTCTTTATTTGAAACTTTGCCCACAGGTGTCCCACCATGTTTACCTTTTGTATCCATACTATTAGAAGGCAGCTTAGCATCAACACAGCCAGCTGCTTCACTGTCAGATTGCCTTCTATTGGCTGCAACGGATAAAATGTTATTTTCATAATCCATTTCCGGAGTCCAAGATGCCATACTGTGCTCTACTCTTGCATCACGATCAAGCACCATGTAAAGGTCATCTGGCTCATGAGTGGCAATGGCTTCAGGCTTATTGTTTGAGATCTCAGGTGTCCCATTTTCATATAGAGTAGCTCTGACAATCTCTGGAACCATGCTTATGTCAGTCCTTAATTGCGAATCAGATTCATTATCTACTGATCGAGCTTGAACCATGAAAGAGTCATCAGCTAAAACATCTTTTTTGTTTTTTTCAGCACAAGAACCATCAACAGCTACCAGTGACTTGTAAATGCTGTCAAACATGTTGAAATCTTTGCTTTCATCCTGATTTGACGATTTATCTGGTTGGCTGCTTATGAACCAGTCTCCTTCATTTTGACATTTGGTTATGGAAAATTCAGTAGCACAATCAGATAGAATGGCATGGGAATGATCCCCTGATTCTTCAATTCTCTGTGAAAACAACAGTTCTTCAGCTGTGGTATCTGCTTTCCTGATAGTTGGGTGGACACTTTCCTCAACTTCAAATTCCCGAAGGGGAGTTTTCCCATCCATACCTGTATTCCTCTCTGTTACAACAAAGGAATCACTTGGTACTGTTTGATGCTTTGTAACTTTTTCCTTTTCCAGGTTAGAGGCCCTTCCCTCTTCAGAGCTTTTAGTCATAAAATATTCCTCCCGAACCTCTACCGTGTTAGGCTCTGTAGCAACATAACTTGACTCATCTCTCATAAGAAGATTCTGGAAAGCATCCCAGTTGTCATTTCTTTTTTTTCCCTCAGAATCATTTGAAACTCCATTCTTAATTTCCTGATCAGTACCATCATTTGAACCATCTGCAATGCCAGGATGCTTGACCCCCTGTTGTTTCTTACGACGATGTGAAGTTGATTTTTGTCTTCTCTCCAATGATTCAACTGCTTCCTCTACTTGCTGTTTGAGTGAATCCCCATCAATGAATGAATCCTCGTCAGATGAGTTCCCCTCAGAGATAGTGTCCTTCTCTGTATCCCTCTTAGAGGTTATGTAATTGATATTGCGGATAACAACCTTTCTTGATGACTTCTTCCCGTGCTTCTTTTTACGCGGCTGCTCTTTTGAAGAGCTTTTCTTGCCTTGCTCCAAATGCTCATCCTCTGATTCAGTCTCAGAACTGGAGTCACTAGGCTCCGTGGATCCATCTTGATCTGAAGTTTCCAAAACTTTACCATGTGAAAGTTTCTTTTTATTTCTATAAGATGATTTATGATTCCGACGATTATCCAGCTCCCGATCCAGAGCAAGACCAGCGTCTTCCACATTTGAAGGCCATTGCATAGGCCCTGGATAGTAAGAAGATGCAGGCTGCATGCCAGGGAAAACATAGCCTGGATATGGGGGCATTTGTTGGAATACTGGACCTTGAAAATTGGGCATGTACTGAGGAAGCTGGTTCGGCCATGACATTGGTGGCACTTGTGCTCTACCATTTGTTGATGGTATTTGAGTGGATGCCGGCAAGCTAGTATCTGCACATTTCAGAGTCAAAGATGTACCAATTATCCACTATAGGGAAAACCAAGTTTCTTCGTAACTAGCAAATTAAACATAAGCTGCAGACAAAACAGCTCTTCTGCACAAGTAGGGCCAGGGTAAGGATGATTTATATGAAAAGGAAATCGCATTAATCTACTGTGTAAGTATAAGAATACACAAGAAGAATTGTCGGTCTAGGAAAATCAAAGTTTTGACGTGCATCAAGCTAGAATGTAATTATTTTTTTATTTTTTTGTGCAAAACCTCATGTCACCATAAGCTAAACTAGTTTGGATTAAAATGTAGTTTGCAACTTGCTTTTTTATTATATTTAGCACGTACAGTCTTTTTTTAAGTAGCCTGTCTAGTTATATATGGCAATTAACTTATAACAGGCACACGTCCAAATATGATAGTAATAGGCAAACAAGCAAATTTTAATTGTTAACTAATTAACAAATTAAAACATAATACAAAAGCCTTATATCTTGTAGAGCTCAAAATTATTAAATTTGAGAATCACTACAAAATCTGCAGATTGCCATGATCAATACACGTTCCATGTACATGTAAACTAGTCAAGAAGCTTTTATGGATTGTGTTACAAGTAAAAAGAGGTTTTTGGCTGTAATGACAATTGCAACCATACCTTGGCTAATATCCAAACTTCTATTAATTGCAGGTGAATTGGACACTGATGCATCTACAGAGCCATTCTGTTTCCCACCCGAGAGACTATTTGGGTGAACATTTATCATAAAACTATCGTCGTGATCTTCACCAGCAAGTATGATCCCAGATGTTCCCAAGTATGGCAATTCGGGCTGAGAGCTTGCCTGCATTGCTGCAATTTCATCTACCCAAAGCCTATCTTCGTTCTTTTTCTTGCATAGATCGATGAAATTTATGCACGCTTCCCTAAATGAAACCAGAGACATTATGTAGGTGGCATTCCTCAATCAGGGAAAAATCTTAACACAGTACGGTCCTCTAATTGAAAAGACTTGTTTGAAGGCTGATAAATACCTAGAGAAACTGATAAAAAATATCTAGACACTCTTTCAGTGCATAATAAATAACAATGAAAAAAACCAACTAGACTGGTAAATTAGAAGTGTGACAATATAAATGGTAAAGATAAAATAACAAACTGATTAGGCATTGTAATTCATAGTATTTTAGATCTACTCTCTCCCCCATACCTTAAACGTGAAGCTCCAAAAGCATCAGCAAAAGAAATGAGATCTTCTATATAATCCAGCTCATATCCAGTAACTAAAGCACGAGCATAAGCCATTGCTTGCTCTTTACGGAGCACTGCCTTCCGAGTTTCCAGAACACGCTGAAGACGAATCCTGTTCATTACCAACAGCTGAACAATGAATGCATGAGAGTATACATGTATAGTAACTAGGTGCATATAATAATTAAAGGCAACCAATAGAAAACCAGAAAAATTACTTGGAGTTTTCTTCAGCTACACCATTGCCTTTTCCATTGGATTCACCCTTTGACTGAGATCACCATCAAAATAAAAGGTCAATACTTAAGGAAACATCCCTAAACAGTTTATTTTACAAGAACTTAAAAATGATGACATACATCAGAAGAGGCATTTGATTTCTTCCCATAAGTAGCTGATCCATTTCCTGTCAATTCCAAGGAAGTAGGAAAAATCAGTCACACAGTGCATCAATCTACAAGTTGAAAGAAATATAATCTAATTTCCATCTCTCATTGTCAGGTTTCATATTTTGCTGTCAGATTAAAGTGCATATTCTAACCTTCTGAATCCCAATCAAATTCTACTTTCTGTTATCTAAAACTATACGATGCCTAAAGATCCTAAAAAAATGAGGAATCTATGATGGTTATTGGCGAGTTTTTCAAACGATAAAGAGATGCCTCTCNCTCTCTCTTCTATAGCCACAAATTATACGTTGATATACTCAGAAAATATACCAAGCATCGAAGGTGCTTCCAAATAATTGGTGAAAATACAACAAGAACAAAGGCATTGACCAAAACCAAACTAAATTGAAGTTTAACAATTTGGGAATGCAATTGACTTGCTTGACATAAAGATCTTAGGAGAATTATTACAAGGGGCATAATATATATGAGTATATCTAACCATACCATCTGCCTCTATCGAGTCACATGATTGAATTGAATTCTCAATCTGCACAATCTCTCTCTCTATAGTCACAAATCTCTCAAGAACTTCTGGTGTGCTAACAAATCTCACAAACCTGTTTCATACAAATAAAGCAAACTAAGATAATTAGCACAGAATGCTGGGACACTTCCAAAGCAACCAAAATGCTTAAAATTATTTTCAACTCCATTAGTTTCTTCAATAAATTAGAAACTGAATTCCGCAAGAATCTTTTTTGTATAAATGGCCGGATTCCCATCAAGTTTACCAATCCAATGAAACAACGACGTCATTGAACTAAGGAACACTAATCAAATATGTACATTTTCAAACTGAGGAGGTCACACACATAGACCTACGTGAATATTTACCTTTGCAGAGTGGCTTTAGTGAACCAGGGGGCACGTGAGCCCGCCGGACGCAGAGTGATCGAATACCCACCTCTCGAAATCTGATCTTTGGCGCACTTAAGGTGCGAAACAAAGGGTTCCAGAATCCCCGATGCCAAATTCTCACCCAGACCGCCGGCGAAAATCACCAAGTCACATCTTCAACAAATGGAAACCAAAGGACAAAAATTTTAAAAATTCAATTCAGTCACAAAGTAGATGGATACACACATCTAGAAGAATAAGAAGAATACCTGGTTCGGGTTGGAGTAAGTTGGAAAAGAACATGGTCAAGAAGAGTTGTGGAGTCCATTGAGTGAGAGAGAGAGATAGAGAGTGTATGTGTGTGTGTTTCAAAGGGTCATAATCTCAGTTCGTACAATACATTGGTCCCTGGAAACTTTCTGCCTGTTTACCATGTTCTTCCAGTGTCGCACATGGAATAGTAGAGACAGACAAATGGAGTGCCACCAAGAAGGAGAAGCGGAGCACATGGGAGTCAGCGAGCGATGGAGCGACGAAACGAGGAACAAAGGACGAGGCTTGTTTAATGTTTTGTGTTGGATTGGGGTCCCACTTAAACATGCGGACAGCGCATCTATCCCTCTCTGGCTCTCTATCAACTGCACACACTGGCAGAGTTAAGTTTGTTCTCTCTATGAAAGGGAAAAAATAATTATAGAAGAAGAATACGACGATGAGGTTGAGATGTCAGTTTGTTTCTCTTTTCTTCTCTCTACTCTATTATGTGTAAGCTTGTTATCCAAGAGAGCAGAAAGCAGATACCTTTTTCTCTCTCTTTCCCTGTTTGCTTTGCCATCACAATCCCAGTAGAAGAGTGAATGAGTGGCCAAGGAATAATAGCCGTGCCTATCAGCGGTCACCCAACTACAAAAAGTATTCTTTTTGGTTATCCAAAACTTGTGAACTCCATAGATGAGCAGTATATCTATGAACATATTTCCTTACCAAAAAAAAAAAAAAAAATTATAAACTTATGTGATTTAATTTAATTCGCCGACTCTGTCAAACTATATTAATTTATAATTTTTTTTATAAAATATATTTGTAGACCAAAATTTTCTATCGTGTCACAATTTAAATCGAATTCATTTTATTTCACATGTAATGTGATATAAGAATATGGAAATAATCCACAAACAAATTAAGAAGAAGAAACGGAAAGATGTATTAAGATATGAACTCCTGCAACATTGCTAGAGAGTATATTAATCTCATTTTCAAGCAATTTTGAATTTCCCAACTCAATGAGCAGTAAACACGTGTCTAATTCATCAATTGAAAAAGGGTGATTTTGTGGGATTTTCCAATAATGGGATTCACATATATAAAATGATGAATAATGTTAGATACAAGTTTTAAATAGACAAATCTCATACAAGTTTTTATATATATATAAAAAAAAAAGTAAATCCCACCAATAAAAAGTAGTTTTTATTTTTTATTTTTTACTCTTTTTTAAAATTGAGTTCACTTTTTTATAAAGACTTGTACAGAATTTATCTATTTGAGACTTGTGCAAATCAGTTCTCTAAAATGATAGGATCATAGTTGCTTAATTATGCCAAAAACAAATAATCTATAAAAACATGCAAACAATCGTTAGAGGGACTCAACCCACTTTAAAGGGCCATTGATGGTTGCTCTTAATTTGCAACCAAATCATACCACCCACTCCTAAAACGTGTACTTGTTAGTTACAAATTAATCCATCCAATTTGATCTAAGACATATGAGACAAGAGTCATGCTATGCATCAGTTCCTGTTCACGACTGATGCATAGCATATCTACAAATCTAACTTTTTTTTTTTTTTTTTCTCTCTCATAATTTGAAATTAATAGTTAGAAAGATGTCACGTATAGAATGGAATGGCTGATGCCAAAATAAAGTATTTTTCTATGAGACAATCCTTAAGAATTTGCTTTATGTCTTTCCAATGATTCAATTATTATGAATCAGTACCATACCCACTTCTATCTGTTTAATGTGAACTGTCAAAAGCTGCACAACGGATGATTATTCACTGTCCCATAAGTATCACCTGCAAAGTTCAGCGTCCTCTGGATCAAATAAGTCCAGAAAGGAGAGTATGACAGATACATATATATTGACAAGAAAGAGTAATTTTCATTTCTTCCATATTAAGGGCTCCACTCAAGCCTGGAAAGTTGAGTATGACAGATGATAGATATTATTAACAGCAAGACTAGTTGTAATATGGCTGGCAATAAAAATGCTGTCTTAAATTACACTACTACTTACTTAACAAGACCTGAACATTTCTCTCTATATTAACACTACAACAATATTATTGGGCTTGGATTCTTTAAAGGGTCTCAAGGATGGAAACGGCTAATTGTCGCTTCAATAATTAGCAAAACCTCCATATTTATCTATATAACATGGTGTCGATTGCTGTTGTAGTAGTGTAGTTGGAAGTGAGCACAAGAAAAGGAACGTTATTAATTGAGTAATTCTACATACAATTATAAAGTGTGTAAATACCGTATAATCGCTTTGAAAAAGAATAGGGTCTATTATTAAAAAATTAATTTTTTTTTTATGTTGATTCTATATTTTATTCACTTTTTTCAAAACGAACACGATAATTGCATAATTTACGATTGTAAATATCTTTTCTCTTATTAATAATAAGGATGTGCATGCACAAGATGATGGATTGCAGGGTGCAAAAGCTTCCCAAAAACAGAGATAGAAAAACCTCCTATTTTCCGGTCAAGAGAAATAGTATGGGTCATGAGCTTATTGCAGATAATGTGGGTGGATATAATTGCAAGTCCTGATATATAGGAAACAATTAACAATAAGCTGGCTGACGGCCTGAGCTGGGTATATTATGACACTTTTGTCTTTGATGATAAGAACCAAACACCCATGTCAACAGAGACATTACGACCGGGTCCATATGCCTAGCTATTTCATTTTCTACATCACAACTAAAACATTGATATGAAATTTTAACCACCAGCACCTCAAGACAGTAGTGTCCCTGTGGAGCATGAGTAGTCATGTAGCAGATCCGAATAATTGGATTCGTCATCCAACTATATTGATTGATCTACTTAAAATATCTCCCGAATGTGGATCACAATTTGGCATCATGTTCTGCAACCACCTCTAATCTATCGTTTAAAAAATTATTGCATCTGATTTTGAGTTTTGGTTCAAGTTCCTAAACAATGTTCTATGTCATGTTAGTTTGAAGAGTTCTTCTACTCAGTAACCTTACAAACTACAATAGAAATGATTTATTGCATCTAAAGTATTTCCATTGACGCTAAAACTGACGCTATAAAATATCATTTGCGATGAAATTAAACTCGACGCTAAATCTCATCGCAAATGGTGCCACAAGCAATTCCAATAGTATATTTTTTATTGCGGTGAAATTTTAAGTTTTTCTAGCATTTTTTAGTTGCTGCAAAAACCACTACAAGATTTTTTTCTCGATTAATTCTTTTGCGACAATTTTAATTTGAATGCAAAAAAATCAATTTTTTTTCATTCCCGTCGTTTGATTTCCGACGAGTAAAAAATCGTCACTAAAAATAACTTTTTGCGACTAAATTAAAATTATCTTCACAAATAATTTGGATGGAAAAAATTAATTCTGACACTTTGATTTGTTTTATGGCGATGTTAATTTGCCACTAAATGGTCTTTTTCTCTCTCCCCCATTCTATCATTCAAATTCCATCCCAACGTTCTCTCTCTCTCTCTCTCTCTCTCTCTCTCTTGTATGCCACTGTCATGCTCCAACACATTGGTAACCCGTCCACTCCCTTTTTGGGATGCTTTCTTTCGTTCATGTTTTTGTCTTTTGAGCTTTGTTTTGTTTTCAAATTCAATTTGGGTGTTTCAGTTTGAGTCTTTGTCTCTCTCCTTGATCTCTCCTACAGCTCTCTTTCACCATTTCACTCTCCACCTTTTTCTCTTTCTAAACAAACTATGGATGGAGATCATCTTCCTTGGTTTATCTCCACTTGCGACCTAGTCCCTGATCTCCATTAAAGGAAATTTTCTTTTGTGTTCATTTGCGGTTTGGAAGAGGATTTTTGTGCTTTGTTCTTCTGACGGTGTGTTGTCTTGGTTTTCTTTTAATTTCTTCTCTTACTTTTTTGCTGTTTTGTTTTTTAAAAGTTATCTTTTTTTGCCATTTAGGAGCTTATTTTGATTATTGTTTGTTTGGAGATTTCTTTAATGAGGGTTTTGGGCTAGCTTTCTGGGTTCGTGTGAGCATTATGCAGATGGATTTGTCAAGGATGTTTCAAAATCATATATAGATTTCTCTCTCTCATTACTAAATGACCAAAGGCAAAATAGGATTGCGATGCTGAGAGGCTTTTTGTTTATGAAACAAATTTGATCTAAAAAGTTGGTTAGGACTGAGTTATGGGGTGGATATGGTGAGTAGAGTGTTCTCTTGTGCTATATGCTTATTTTGTTCTTCAATGAGGGTTTTGATTATTCATTTTCTTCTAATTCAGGCATATTGCTTCTTTCCTTCATTTTAGTTTGTACATTCTTTTACCTTTTTTTTATATTTTTTCTTTTTGATTAGGTGAGACAACATTTATATTGTCTTCTGTAGCCTCGTGAGTTTCTATTCTTATGTCTCGTATTAATTCATATGTTCTTGCCCTATGGTATTCTCGATCTATTGATGCTTAAAATTGTTTCCAATGTTTTAATGGTAAGTCTTGTGACCTGTTGAGGATATTCACAATTTATTGAGAAATTTTACAAAAAAAAAAAATGAAGATTCTAACCTTGAGGACTGGGAAGTGGGTGGAGTGGAGTTTGATAACTAATTTTGTACGCATTGTTTCAACTTTGGGTTACCTTTGTGGGCATTTAAGTTTGATTGAAAAACTAGACACAATTCAGCATATGAAGTGAGTGATTGGAGATGATTTTGTCCTAATAGCAGCAGTGTTCATGTTGAGATGATGTTTAATCTGTGTCCAACATCCATGGCCTTATCAATTGTTGAGGATTCTCTGCCTTAATCTAAGGCACCACTCCACATGTGCACTCATTAGCATTCCACATGATCGCATGCATTGACCCTCAATTATAGGAAGACCATTATTTGTGTACACAACAATCTATAAATAATTATATATATATAAATTTCTCACCACTACGATGTGTGGTGGTTTTATCAAACACTTGCATGGTATTAGAGCTCTTCAAGGATTAGCATCCATCGATCCTTCTTCTTTTCTATGGCTACCGAATCATCCCCCTCTCTTCTCCATTTTAACACCATGATCCACATGGTAACCATCAAGCTCTCTTCATCCAATTATCTTTTATGGAAAAGTCAACTCCTTCCCCTCCTTGAGAGCCAATAATTATTGGGCCATGTGGATGGAGCCCTTGTGCCGCCACCACAGTTTGAACCTCCTGGTTCTCAGACACCAAACAACAAACACTTAGCATGGAAAACCGTTGACCAACGTCTTCTGATTAGCTTTTTCCTTTCCTCCCTCACCGAGGAAGCCATGGCTGAGGTAGTTGGCCTCTCCACCTCACGCGAGGTTTGGCTTGCCTTAAAGAACACCTTCAGCCACCGCTCCAAGGCTTGCGAAATCCTTCTCAAGGACAATCTTCAGTTGATGAAACGTGGAACCAGATCTGTTGTTGTGTATGCCCATGCCTTCAAGGCTCTTTGTGACCAACTCTATACAATTGGTCGGCCCGTCGATGGCACCGATAAGGTGCACTGGTTCCTTCGAGGCCTTGATGCTGAGTTTTCGAGTTTCTCTACTGCGTAGATGGCTCTTAGACTACTGAGAGAGCTCAGTAGTCTCTTGAACCTCCTGCTACGCCCACAGTGGCATTTATCACCACAAATTGAAGCAACTTTTATCCAATTTCAAAAATTTGTGGAAGATCAACATTTTGCTCGTATCAAAATTTTTCAAAGTGACGGTGGTGCCGAATTTACTAGCAACTGCTTTAAAGCTCACCTTCGTACCTCTGGCATTCATCATCAACTATCTTGTCCATATACACCCAGCCCAAAACGGTCGCGCTGAAAGAAAATACCGTCATGTGACTAAGATAGGCTTGGCCCTCCTTTTTCATTCCCACACCTCTTCTCGCTTCTGGGTTGATGCCTTTAGCAGTGCAGCTTACATCATCAACCATTTNGAGTTTTATTATATTATTTTATAATATTTTAAGCTGTGAAAATTATTTATTTTATGTGTCTTCTTGATATTAATTACTGTTTTGCATTTAAAGTGATCTTTAATTTAAATTGGTTTGTTTTTGGAGTTTAAAATTAATATTGTTTTAATTAAGCATTTCACCGCATTTGAAGTATTTTATTTAGTTAGTAGTTTTAAAATCATTTTCGTTAGATCATTTTCGAGACCCCAGAGGTGAGGACTGGATCTCTTCTTTTCCCCTTCTCTTTTCTTTTTCTTTTTCTTTCTTTTCTTCCTTTTTCTTTTCTTTCCCCTGCTCCCGCGCGCGACCCAGCCCTCTCTCCCTCCTCTCTCTCCTTTGGCCGAATAGCTCTCCCCACCCAAGCCCCTCCGCGCGCTGCTCGTGGCTGCCACCGCCCAGCCCAAACTCTTCCCCTCCAGCCGGCGACACCACCCCACCGTTTCCAGCCCCTCCCTCGCCGGCAATAGCCCGCACGCACCATCTAAGCCTCACGGCGTTTTGAGCTCCAGCGCCGTCGTCCGGCCACCTCCGGCCACCACCTCTTCACCACTTCATCACCGGCCCTCCAGCAATCCTTTAGACCCAACCCCGGCCCCGATCCGTCGCCGGAGCCGCCCCAACAAACACCCACTCCGATTTGGATTTCTTGGCCTTCCACCGCCATTTCAGCCGCCACCCATGGCCAAAGGCCACTACCATTAGCTTCACCACCTCCCATAGGCCCTACCCTACCGTTCCCAAGTCTTCGTTTGACCTCGGGTAAATTTTGGGTTCACTGTGTTTTCGATCACAGTGTTTTTACACTGTGAAGTTGCTGTTTTGGTGCTTTTCGCTCTTCCGTGATCCTTCGAAAATATTTTCATAGCGCTGTAAGTATTTCCTAAACAATCTTTTGAGATTTAAATATATTTTGCTCTAATTATTTATACTGTGATCTGGTTGGTACCGGACTGAGTCCGAGGAGAAATCGGGGGTGGATGGATTGAGGACGGAGAAGTTATGCTTTGGTTATGTTGGGTTTTGATTGGTTGTTGGTTGTGGTTATTGTGAGTTGGTACATTGCATATTGCACGCATGTTCATGTTTGTAAAATGAAAACTGGGTTTTCGTGTAATTGCATTCATGATCATGTGGTTATTTTGAAAACTGGATTTTCATGAGGAAATGGATTTGTGGGTGCGTGTGTATCACGACCCCAAGCCGAGATGGGGCATTATCTCGGTGGAGCTCCTCTGGTCACTCGGGAGCGGAATATACTGAGTGACGTCCCCTGGGTTGTCGCCGGGCGACAACGGGATCGGACGTTGGACGTGCCGACTCCGTGGCCCTTCTGCTGGCGGGGGCTAGAGGATGACCTGGCCACGAACGCACTGGGTGCGGAACTGGGCATCGCTCGTAAATTAGCCAGGACGTGCGGATGGTCCATAGGGGAGACCATGGTGCATATGAATTAATGGATAAATGGAAAATGGCTGTTTTCTGGGAAAATAGTGTGAGTTGATTTTGTGTGTCATTTTCTGCAAAAATAACGGGTTAATGTTTTTGGGCCAAAACGTGATTTTTGGCGTGTGTTGCATTTATTGCATATTGCATCATGGGCATGCATGATTAGTTGCTTAAATATGTTTCTATTTCAGGATTGGTTAGGTTATAACTTACCTGTGGTACCATTTAATGGTACTGCAGATTTTGATTATGCTGATGCAGGTGCCGAGCCTGAGGATTTGGCTCTAGGAGTGATCTGGGATCACTCGAGTTATGTTTCTTTTTCTGCTTTTGTATATTTTATGGGACATTTGGTTTATGTTTTAAACGCTTTGTATTTGGATATCTGTATTAAACTAAAATTCTAGTACTAGAGACTTAATTATTATTATCCGCTGCGTATTTATTTTGTGCACTGTTTATTTGTTGCACACACTTGGCACTTGTCGTTGGGATGTGTGACCGTGTGTCATCATCCTGACGTCACGATTCCCGAGACTTTTTGTACGTGGGAGTCGGGGCGTCACAGGTAAGGATTGTGTGATTGTAAGGAATGATGTGTCCTCACCCATTATCCACACAGGCAAAATTTCACATTCTCCAGATCTTCAACTGTTAGATGTTTTGGTTGTCTCTCACCTCACCAAAATATTTTATCCATTAGTAAATTAACGACTGATTTTCTTTTATCTGTTACATTTACTAATAATTTTTTCACTGTTCAAAGTCATCAAATGATAAGGGTGGTGGCAACCAGTAAACGCGATAGAGGCTTATATGTGTTAGAGCGTAGCAATTTGACTTTTATTTCTGTTCTTAAAAATAAATATCTTCATGCTTCATATGATTTATGGCACGCTCGTCTTGGGCATGTGAATCATTCTGTTATCTCTCTTTTAAATGAGAAGGGTGGTGGCAACCGGTAAACGAGATGGAGGCTTATATGTGCTAGAACGCAGCAATTCGACTTTTATTTTTGTTCTTAAAAATAAATATCTTCATGCTTCATATGATTTATGGCACACTCTTCTTGGGCATGTGAATCATTCTGTTATCTCTCTTTTAAATAAAAAAAGATAGCTTTATCTTACCTCTTTATTGTCCTCTCTTGCGTTATGTAGTACCTGCCAACTTGCAAAGAATCACTGTTTGCCTTATTCTCGTAATGAACATAGGTCGTCTGATGCTTTAGATCTTATTTATTGTGATATATAGAGCCCTTCACCCTTAAAATCAAATTCGTGTTTTGCTTACTATGTTATATTCATTGATGATTACTTTCGTTTCAATTGGTTTTATCCATTGAAATTGAGATATGCCTTTTATGATACTTTTATCCAATTTCAAAAATTTGTGGAAGATCAACATTTTGCTCGTATCAAAATTTTTCAAAGTGACGGTGGTGCCGAATTTACTAGCAACTGCTTTAAAGCTCACCTTCGTACCTCTGGCATTCATCATCAACTATCTTGTCCATATACACCCAGCCCAAAACGGTCGCGCTGAAAGAAAATACCGTCATGTGACTAAGATAGGCTTGGCCCTCCTTTTTCATTCCCACACCTCTTCTCGCTTCTGGGTTGATGCCTTTAGCAGTGCAGCTTACATCATCAACCATTTGCCCACACCACTCTTTGGAGGTAAATCACCTTTTGAGCTTCTATATGGTTCCCTTTCGAATTATGAAAATTTCATCCTTTTAGTTGTCGTGTTTATATTTGTTAACGTGATTATATGCCTAACAAATTCCCCCCAATATTCCTTGTATTTTTTTGGGTTATAGTCCTTCTCATAAAGGGTTCTGTTGTCTTGATCTCACCATCTCTAGGTTATATATCACCTGACATGCTCAATTTGATGAGAATCACTTTCTCTTCCTAGATACCTCATAGGCTCAACCTATATCCTCCCTCCATTATTCAAATTTTTCGGAACCAAGTCTTCCCCATTCAGAAATGTCCTCATCTTCCCCTGCGCCATATTTTCGGCACCTTCCCCAATCCGAATCTAGTCCGTGTGTTATTTGTACTGATCTAGTGGATGAGTATTTGTCGGTCGATGATTCTCTTGCAAGCCCATCTTTGCAGCACTCGGACCCTAACCCGGCTCCTCTCGAATCCACCACTGCACTGCCTACCACTCCTGCAGCTGTAGCCTTTCCAATAGGTTCTCATCCTATGCTCACATGAGCCAAAGCTGGCATTTTCAAAACTCGTCACCCGGCCCATTTTGGTCTCTTGCGATCCTATGGACTTCTTTATACTTTTCTTGCATCCATTAAGCCTAAATGATTCAAATCTGCTGCTAAGAATCCTGTTTGGCTAGCCCTCATGGATGAAGAAGTTCAAGCCTTGCAAAATAATCGTACTTGGATTTTGGTTCCTCGACCTCCTAACACCAACATTGTGGGCTCCAAATGGGTATTTCAGACCAAATACTTGCCCGATAAATCAGATTTATCTAGCATCTCAAAACCCGTCTTGTTGCCAAAAGCTATACATAGGTACCTGGTCTCGACTACACTGACACTTTTAGCCCTGTCATCAAGGCTACCATTGTTCGTGTTGTAATTTCTCTTGCTGTGACCAACAAATGGCCCCTTCGTCAGCTTGATGTCAAGAATGCGTTCCTCAATGGTCATCTTATTGAACATGTTTATATGGAATAACTCCCTGAGTTCATTGACCCTCGCTTTCCTAATCATATTTGGTAGTTGAAGAAAGCTCTATATGGCCTAAAGCAAGTCCCTCGTGACTAGTTTCAACGATTCACCTATTTTCTCATCCACCTTGATTTTTATTGCAGTCGTGCATACACATCACTCTTTGTTTTTCATAATCAGACTAACATTATTTATTTACTTCTTTATGTTGACGAAATCATTATTACAAGCAACAACTCCTCTCTTCTTGATAGCTTCACTTGCAAGCTCAATTCTAAGTTCACTAATAAGGATTTGGGTTCTCTCAGTTACTTCCTTGGTCTTGAAACTACGTCCATCACTGATGATGTTTTTATCAGTCAACTAAAATATGCCCAATACATTCTCACGTGAGCTAAGTTACTTGACCACAAACCTGTTCACACCCCAATAGTTGTTTCCTAACACTTGTCTGCTGATGGTCCTTTGTTCTCGGATCCCACTCTTTACAGATCTATTGTTGGTGCTCTCCAATATTTGACTATCACGCGGCCTGATATTGCTCATGTTGTCAACTCTGTCAGTCAATTTCTACACTCTTCGACTGAAGACCACTTTCTCGCTGTCAAGCACATTCTTCGCTATGTTAAGGGCACACTCCATTTTGGCCTCACTTTTCATCCATCTGCTACTCCTGGTGCTCTAGCAACTTACTTTGATGCCGACTGGGTAGGTTTTCCTGACACTTGTCGCTCTACCTCTGGTTATTCCATTTATCTTGGCAACAATTTGGTTTCCTAGAGTGCCAAGAAACAACCTATTATTTCTTGTTTAAGCTGTGAATCTGAGTATCGTGCCCTTGCTCTCACTGCCGCCGAAATTCTTTGGCTCACGGATCTCCTTCGTGACCTCAAAGTTTCTCTTCCACAGTGGCCTCTCCTATTATGTGACAACAAAAGTGCGATTTTTTTAGCCCCAACCCTGTTTCTCACAAGCGGGCCAAGCATATTGAATTAGACTATCTCTTTCTTCGCGAACTTGTTGTCGCTGTCAAACTTCGTGCACAATATGTGCCCCTCTCACTTACAAGTTGCCGATATCTTCACCCAAAGTGTGCCTAGACCTCTCTTTGAATTTTTTTGATCCAAGCTGCACGTCCGTTCAAATCCGACGCTCAGCTTGCGGGGGGTGTTGAGGATTCTTTGCCTTAATCTAAGGCACCACTCCACATGTGCACTCTGCCTTAATCTAAGGCACCACTCCACATGTGCACATGTGCACTCATTGGCATTTCACATGGCCACATGCATTGACTCTCAATTATAAAAAGACTATCATTTGTGTACACAACAATCTGTAAATAATTATACATATGAAAATCTTTCACCACTACGATGTGTGGTGGTTTTATCAAACACTTGCATCGATTACATTTATGGATTGAGAGTAATGGAGATTAGAGCAAGACTTATGCATTTTTCTTATTGAGCAAGCCAAATGGGTTAATGAAGTATGAGCATGATCAATTGAATGCTTTTTATAGTCTGAGTTTTAGTCTCCTACATTTATAAACCTTATCTTGATGCTATTTTTTTTTTTCCATGGAGTTGTAAGAATGTTGACTAACTTTAATTGATGATATTACTATAGGGCACATCGCAGCAGCAAAGTAGCGCTATGGATATTAAATCAAGGTATTTGGGAGAAAGTGATTATTTTCACTCATTATTTACTCTGCACTCTAAACACAAGCATAAACATTATGAATTTTTTTCTTAAATAATTTCTTTGTGTAGCTCTGGATCTTTGATGGAGATTGTATTTTATGCTACCGATGACCCTATGCTTTTCTTTGTAATATTCTTTACCTTCAAAACTTTTACGCTCATTATATGTTGGGTTGGATTTCTCTATCTCTCACCTTGCCCCTTATTTTGGCGTGCTAATACTCTATTTTCATTATTTCTTAGATGACAATTGAAGGGCTCAAGCATACTTGTCAACAACAACTAAATAGAGCCTTGGATATTCATGCCAGGCTTTGTACTTTGATGTGCTTTGAGAAGTCTAAATTTGCACATTTAGAATATAATGTAATTGTTTTATGGATTGTAATATAATGTAATTGGTTAGAATAAAAAGTAAGTACTTTGTGTTATTGCTTTATAGATTGTAATACAATGTAAGATGTGTAATTTTTTTTAATGTATTTTGTGACAATAATTTCGAAGTTGACAATAAATTTTTCCTAACAAATTATTTATATTTGTGGCACTACTAGTTGGTCACAAATGTTTTCTTGACCACGTTGTCCCCTTTTTTGCATCACAATAATAGCACACTTGTGAGATATTTCTGTCAAAAAATATCAAATACTTGCGGCGATATCTATTTGCGACACTAAAAACAATTCGGGATTAATCATTTTTTACTACGATATTTTTCAATTGTGGCACAAACATATTGTCGCAATTTTTTTTTTTTTAAAACCATCGACTAACTCTTTAGCGTCTAAATTGAAACACGTTTGTGGCAACATAATTCTTTGCAAATATTTTAGCTATTTGTGACCCCCATATGTTTCGCCGCCATAAACATTTTGAGACGCTCTAGTTCCGTCCATTTTGCGGTGATTGGATTTGGATGAATTTAATTATTTGCGGTATTTTTTGGTATTTTTGCGGTGATTTCATTTGATGCAAAATGTCATTTTTGTTGTAGTGATACCATACACTTGTTGATGTGGGTCTTTATTCTTTTTCCCTCAGCAGGTCATATGTGGTGTAGAAGTAGAATTGCTGAGTATAATTTTTCTTTAAGATTTGGATGTAACAATATATATTGTATTATAAGCTAGTTTTGGAATATCTTAGGATTTACACGAGACTGGCCAAAAGCATTATTTTATTGTATATATGTAGGTTATGCTTCGACTTTAATTGCTGTAATATGTACGCACCAAAAAAAGTATGAATAGAAAAGTTGTTATATCTTGCTCATCAATAAACATTAGTGCTGTATAGAGAAAAAAATCTCAGAACTCTATATGGATTTTAATTCCACTAAAAGAAATTTAGGGCTCGTTTAGATATAAAAATCATCTTAGCTCATCTTATTTTTCATCTTATCATTATAATTTTTTTTTAAATTTTTACACAAAATATAATAAATAATTCAACTTTTTTAAATTTCAAAATAATAATAATATTAAAAAAATAATATTCTAATAATATTTTATTCAATTCATCTAAAACTATCTCATCTTATCTCATCTTATTATCCATTGAATTAATAACCTTTATGATTGATTCGATGGTATTTGATCTATACGTAAGATTCATTCCACTAGAGATTGTTTGGCTATCCGTGGATATATATATATATTTATATATATTTATATATATACTAGTGATAGAACAATGTCCAAGGGACGTTTGCCTAGTTTAGATTTTTTACAAAAATTATATGATCTTCTACAAAAGAAAAATGATTAATAAATTATCTATCAAATTTTAGCAGTGGTTTAATGTGCAAAACTCGTTTGCCACATTTGTTTAATTGAAAGAAAAAATAAAATTCTGGAAAATAATCTATCCAAACAGCAAATAAAGTGTGATTCCTTACATGAAATATAAAGTCTTGGATAATTGAATTAGTTGTTAGTTCACAATAATCACGATTGAAAGAGTACATAAAATTGATTTGTAAATAGTCTAATGCATAGGAGCATAAAACCTAATATAAGCAAGCATCTATAAATTTTCATCTTTATCTACTTTAATAAGAAGAGTTTGTTCCAATCGCATTATCTCCAAACATTTCCTTTGGGTTGATCATCTGTACGTGAAAGATCAATCACGATCACGTGTTAAAACTCTGCATGGAAGTTTCAGCTCTACAAATTAACCAGATTTGACGATAGAGATTAATGCATGCATGTCATGTTACCTCCAACCATGTAGAAGATGCAGTGAGCTTGTATGAAGCAAATCCACCCTCTTTGTTCCTGATCTCACGTTCTTTCATCATTAAAGTAAGCCTCTTATATTTTGGAAACCTCAAAAATATTATAATTGTAGAAAATCATTTTATCTAAATGATTTTAGTTAATTAAGAATATTATGAAATTTAAATTATGTTAAAAATTCTAATTATTTATATGGTTTTACTTTCTTAAAAATATTTAGTAAAACTTCATCATTTATTTAATGATGAAAGATTAGTATTTTATAAATTAAATTTGATGGTTTATGTATGATATGGTATTTCTATTTTAATTATCTGTTTTAAGTTAGTTTAAATCAATGTTTAAACCTTCACCGTTGGATCAAATCTGGTGACTTAAGATGAATGGTTGGAATTTAAAGCCCCAAATCCTAACCTTTTCCCCTCACTTTCCCTTTCTCCCTATCTCTCCTTCCCTTTCAGCAGCAGCACGTCTTCCTTCTTTCTTACCCGATCTCTTATAATTAATTAGATGGTTTTATTCTCTTAAAAATATTTAGCAAAATTTCATCATTTATTTAACGATGAAATATTATTATTTTATAAATTAAAGTTGATTTTAAATGTATGATATGATATTTATATTTTAATTATCTATTTTAAGTTAGTTTAAATTAGTGTTTAAACCTCTATCGTTGAATCAAATTTGGAGACTTAAGATGAAGGGTTGGGATTTAAATCTCCAAACCCTACCCTTTTCCCCTCACTTTCCCTTTCTCTTTCTCTCTTTCCTTCCCTTTCAGTAGCCACACGTTTTCCCTCTCTTTCACCCGATCTCCTCCCTCAAGCAACCCAGGTCTGCCGTGTGCCACCCTACGGGGTCACCGACCACCTTACCGGCTTCCCCTCATGTCGGCGACCAAACCCCGCCGTCGAAGCCCCTTGGCAACTCCTCCTTCAGCCGCACACGAGTAACCTGAAATGGGTCTCGACGCACGGGTTCTCCACCCAGTTTCGCCACCGCGACTAAGCCTCAGCTCCACCAAGCACCACCACCGAGTTCCTTTCAAGCCATGGACCACTTCCATGGAACCCACCACCTATAGCTCCTCCCTAGCCCCACACACGCAGCCCCTCTACACACACGGGTTTCTCCCTGTAGCGCTGCCGTTAGCAACCCCATGCCACCGCACCACCACTAGCAGCCTCCTTCCTCGTCGACGACCACTCCCCTTCCTCCTTTCCTCCAACCGAAACCCCAGCTCCTTTCATGCCCTCTCTCTTCATGGGATCCCAGATCCACTGCCATAAGACCACCACGACGCAGCTCCTCGATCTGCTTCCCTTTCTCACAAAGCCTTTCTCTATCTCACAGGTTCTTGCCGTCGCATGGCCTAGATCCCCCGCCTATAGCCCACGACGCCACCACAAGCCCTCCATGGCACCTCCCCTACTCCTCCATGCCTAGCCGAGCCTCTATGTTACGAGCACGAGCGATCGATCGAGTAACCGGTGAATTAACAGAAAAAGACGCAGGATCAACCCGACGTGCTCTACCTATTGTGAATAATATTGAAGAAAAGTTGATTTGTTTTGTGAGGAACCCACCTCTTTCAAACACAAGTTTGAATAATAATTTCTTTGATATCCTTCATAATACTCTTCCCCAAACTTATAAGCCGTAACTTACATGGAAAGAATTAAAAAGACTTATTCGGACCTAAACGAAACTAACACCTATACTTACCAAAATCGTAACTAATTGATTACATAAAAATAAGGCAAGTCAATGCCTTAATTCCCTTATTCGAAAGGCGGTAAAAGTAGAAAGTAGATGTTTTGGGTGCTAAACTTCCGTAACATGCCTTCTCTCTTCAAGATTTTCCTTGTCCTCAAGGTAAAATTTCCTAAAATTGAGCTTTGATTATCCGTAGTCTACTCCTTCTTCGTCCTTCATTACTTCTTCAGAAAACATTTCTTTGATCAAAAATAATTTTTTGCAATGATGGCTGAGAACAAAGTTCTCGTCGCAATTAAAGTAGAGTCCATTTCTCCTCCTTTCTTGTAACTCACAAAGACTGAGGTGCCGAATAGGTGGTGCTTTTGTTCTTGATAAACTTGCCGAAGGCAACGGGGGTTCCGTTGGTTCCATGGACTCAAATTGTTTGGCCCCTACTGTCAATGGTTTCTTAGTATGTCTTGCTTTAAATAATCGGGCAAGGCCAATGGCGTCCGTGATAGACGTTGATCGAGCCGCCTGTATGTCAATTCGCACCGGTTCCTTGAATCCACTTATGAAACATCCCAGTTGATGAGTTGGGGCCAACTCCCCAACACGGCTCAGTAATTGCTCAAATTGTAGTTGGCATTCCCGAACCGTTCCAATTTGACACAGCTTGCTCAACGAACCAAAATGATCGTCAAATATTGTTGGTCCATACCGAATACGAAGTCTTCTTTTTAGCGCCTCCCAGGATGTGATTTCTTCAGTATCTTTAAATAATTGGTACCACATCTGCACCTTCCCCTCCAAGTGCTAAGCAGCTAATGGTAATTTTTCAATCTCTTCCGTTTGTTGGTAGTCAAAAAATTGCTCCACCCGGTAGATCCAACTTGTTGGATCGTCCACGCCATTGTATCTCAAAAAGTCCAACTTGGCAAGTTTGGGAACTGCAGAGTTGTTCCCACCACCATAGTTCCTTCCATTCTTATTCCTTGATTCCGTTCTTCTCCATCACTCGAACTCTTGTTGGCCAAAGAATCTACCTTCGCACTTGTCTCCTAAAATTTTTTCATTAAGCGTTCTATAAGGCTCCTAAAAGTAGCCCTTTGTTGTTCCAAACGCTTAACTCGAGAGTCCGCCATAACCTGCTCTGATGCCAAAATGTTACGAGCACGAGTGATCGGTTGAGTAATCGGTGAATTAATAGAAAAAGACACAGGATCAACCCAACGTACTCTACCTATTGTGAATAATATTGAAGAAAAGTTGGTTTGTTTTGTGAGGAACCCACCTCTTTCAAACACAAGTTTGAATAATAATTTCTTTGATATCCTTCATAATACTCTTCCCCAAACTTATAAGCTGTAACTTACATGGAAAGAATTAAAAAGACTTATTCGGACCTAAATGAAATTAACACCTATACTTACCAAAATCGTAACTAATTGATTACATAAAAATAAGGCAAGTCAATGCCTTAATTCCCTTATTCGAAAAGTAGTAAAAATGGAAAGTAGATGTTTTGGGCGCTAAACTTCCGTAACACTCTACCTCTACCTTGTTCTGACTGTGTGATATTATGAATTTGTACAATTAGGATGATTTTTTGATTTTGTACAATTAAGATGATTTACGATAAGTTGGTCTGTGCTTATGTTGCTATGATTGTTGTGATCGGTTGTACCAACGGACATAAGTGAAAGAAGGAAGTGTCAACCAAAGATACTGTTCATTCATGTTCATCAATCGAGAGCCTCTTTTAAAAGTAAGGCTATTTATATATATATATATATATATTTATATTTATATACATATATTCGTTCGGCTTGAGATCGTTCGATTTGCAAGCCTTCAAGGTACCCCGGCCGGGTTTTGTTGGGCTAGCTGCTTCACACGCACGGTACGTAATGATCTTCTTCTTCATCGAAGCGCGTTTCCTTTGGAACGTGCAGAACAAGTTAAGCATTCACCGGGTTGAGATAGAACGTGCTAATATTATATGCAGTAAGCCAGAGGCTGATCGATCAGAGAACTAATTCAAGCAACATTAATCAAATTTTGAAAATCGCACTCCGTACTGATCTTTTTGAGAAAATGTACTCATTTTAAACAAAGTAGTCTTACGTTGAGTTTGGGTATTGAGATATTTTTATGTATTTTATAAATAATAAAAATATAATAATATATTAAATAGTAATAAATAATAATAAAAAATAGATAAAAATAATAATAAAATAATAAATAATAGTAAAGTATTTTAAAAATACTTAAGACATTGTAAAAAAAGTAGACTTCAATGTTATAAAAAAATCTAATTTTCTATAAAAAAAAATTATATAAAATTAATCTATTTAAAACTTATACCAAGCATTACTTCTTAATCTTAGCTAATTTACTTGCGGTTGGTCGTTCAGGCCGAATATCGAAAAGGATTGAAGACCCCCACACCCATTAGAAGCGCGCTAGCTTGCACAACTCCCATGTGGCATGCATGCAGGAGGCAAATGCACTTAATTAAGTATTGTATTCGATCGAAATCATCATGTACGTACGTACTCTCCTAACCAATTCTACGAATCATATATAATATAATTAAGGAGAAACAGCCAGATGCATATATTAATTTATAAGCCTCGTTTGTTTTCGGAAATGATATGAGATAAGATGAGTTTGAAAAGGTTGAATTGTTTATTTTATTTTGTATTGAAATTTGAAAAAGTTATAATGATTAAGTAAGAGAATATAAGATGAATTTAAAAAAATTAAATTGTTTATTTTATTTTGTATTGGAATTTAAAAAAGTGTAATGATGAAAATGAGATGAGATGAGATGAGATGAGAGTTTTCTAAAAAAAAACAAGGCTCTCTTTTATTTTGGAAACTTAATTATCTCAATTATGTCGGAAGCATATATATATATATGTTATTTAGTCCCCAAAAAAACTTTTCAATTGGGAGCAAGCGACGACAAGAAAATTATTTATATGTGACCAATTATTTCTTGTTAAAATGATTATTTCATGTCAAAATAAGTTTATTTTCGTTATAAATAATCATTTTTCATTCCAAATAACTCGTCACAAATGTTCATTTTTTTTGTAGTGTGTTAATTATACATGATGTACAGTATCAAAAAATATTATTTTAAAAATTACTGTTTACAAATTATATAATAATTTTAATTCCTAGCTATATATCAAGAAGAGTACTACTTATATAATTTTAACAATTAAGAAGTTGTTATAATTTTGGGGGGTATGTATAGGAGCGTAACTTTGACGCCCTTATAACTTTCCTAGAAAAGTAAGTCCTGATTGAATTCTGTTGGAAAAGCGTGCCCAAAATCAAAAGCGGGACCATTTCAGGAGTGTGAATGCGGGGAAAATTGATAGTACTACGTACGTTAATGTTTCGTGCACCTGGCCAGGTACTTTCGGCTCAATTTTCCAATAAGGAAAAGAAAAGGTGGGAAAACTTTAAGCTTGGTACATACGCTGCATGTGGCAAACTGCACCTTGATCTTTTTATTGGGAAAGACCGAACTTCTCAAGCCTGGAAGCTGCATCTTATAATGTGCAAAGATTAGGTTTTGTTAGACTAATTGTTGGCTAAGTATTTATAATTAGGTTGATTAGAATAGCTAGTTTCAAGTATGGAACATATGATATTATAAATTACATGCATGCGCCAAAGGCCGTAAGCTAGGTCGTTATTCCCATTAATTCTATAACTAATTAATTTGATGGCCAAAACAGCCCATTCTATAGGGGAATTTGTCCCCCCAAAAGTTTTCAAAATTGAATAAAAATTAGATTTTAAAAGGCACTTTTATATAAAGCTCATGGTAGAATATCATTATATAAATAATATTTAATATTTTTTATGTAACTTTGAACGCAACTCCCAAACTAGATTTTTTGGTTCGGCCGCCCCGGTGGACGATCTAGGTTATACAAGCTTGGAAAGTCTACATGAAGAAATTTTCCCCAGGTTCGAGCTAGCTAGGTTAAGCTTTATATACATGCACGTAAATTTTTGGCAAATTCTAGGTGTTGAGATCGATCAATTATATATAGCACAAGCGCAAATATCGGCCTTCAATGTGATTAAGTTGGGTTTGGATGGAGAGTTCAGATAAAATGAGATGAGATGAGATATTTTGAATAGTAATTAAATAAAATATTATTAGAATATATTTTTTAATATTATTTTTATTTTGAGATTTGAAAAAGTTGAATTGTTTATTATATTTTTATATGAAAATTTGAAAAAGTTATAATAATTTAGATGAGATGAGATAAGAGTTTTGTGTATGCAAATGGAGCCAAAGATTAATTTTGGACTCAGATTTGATCAGGAACCAATATTTATATTAAACCAAAAATGACACGTACGTACGTAGGGCATGGCGCAATATTCTGTCCCGTTTTTTAACGTTGAATTTTCATCCATGGATCAAGCAAATTAAGGGTGGGTTTGGATGTTGAAGTGAGTTGAGTTGAGTTGAGTTGAGATGAAAAAATATTGTTAGAATATTATTTTTTAATATTAAAGTTGTTTTGGGATTTAAAAAAGTTGAATTGTTTATTATATTTTGTATTGGGATTTAAAAAAGGTGTAATGATGAGTTGAGATGAGTTGGGATGAGTTGTACATCCAAACGAAGCCTAATACATGAAAGTGATCAGGATCGTTAAAAAAACAAAGAGTTATGGCTAGATTAACATACGCTAGCGGCAAACGTACATGCAATAGAATAATCCCAAAGCCCTAGATCCAAAGAAAGACTCGTGCTAAAACAAAAAATTTAAAATGAGGCTTCTAGATTTTAACATGACATAATCACTTAATATATGTCATTTATATTCTGAAAGAATTGTAGGCTTTTCTTAGTACTCATCAATGCATGGGACGTTCCATCATGATCATTATAAATAAACTTATATAACATTAATTATCCTATCTTAAACTTTATTTTAATTTTTTTTCCCAAAATGAACCAAGGCATTTATAATTTTTGGGACCTGGCTCTTTGTGGGGTTCTTAATTAGCAACTGCTTAATGGCCTAACCATGCATTGAGCCGGCACTGGGTTGGTGCAAGCATGCATGGTGTGAGCTGCATGTGTGCATGAAACATGCTGTTTTTAGTAAGTTGATGCATGGTGACTTACGTGGCTTTTATAGAGTCATATAAAGATAAGGAAATCAAAAGAGATCTGGAAAAGAAAAGTGCTGAGCTTTGCATCATGCACCTCGCATGGAACTTTGGTCCCTGGAAGATAGATGGGCATGTTTTGTTGTCTCGGTCAATCTCCCTGTGTTGGGAAAGGAGCAGTGATAATACACGATGTAGGAAAAACAATAAAAAAAGCTCGAGTACTTTCTTGCGCGCTAAGCCAAGAAATAATTATGATCAGCCTTTTCTGCCGAAATCATATTTTATTATTATATTTGGTCTCATCTTGACTCTCTTCAAATTCAGAAGCCAATGAAAACGAATTAGCCCCTGCTTATTCCATCAATTTAAGAATTCCTCACCGCGTATCTTTCCTTCGTGTTCAGTACTAGAACGTTTGTATTCAAACAGTCAAAGAAAATGTTTTGTTATATCAATATGCAGTAAAAATCATAGTGCTATTCCTTATTTTGTGTTAAGAAATAAACGATAATTCAGTCCAAGGCAGTTGCTTTGAACTCATATATGTCTAAATTCCAAACAATCGAGGCAGCACTGAGTTCCGAACTTATATATATATGTCTTTCAGAAGGTTATTATATTCGATCTTCGACATTTACGTAGAAATTAAATGGTATTTTGTCGGGAGAAAGTGGCCCCGCCCCGGTTCATGTAGCAAAGGAGGCGGTGTGGGGCAGTACTGGGGGTGGAGAGAGAGAGAGAGATGCAGAGAAAGAAATAGTCAATGAACGTGTTTGAAGGTCTATTTGGTCAAAAAAAAATTGTTCATTTCCTCTCCTGTCAAATCAAATATACGAACTTTCTTTTTTCAAAATCAACTCAAGAAGTAAAACTTACAATTAAAAGTTGAAGATTCCAACTTTTGATATAGTACAGAAATATCATGAAAAGTTGATCGATTAATAGCGGCCTCTAAATATCCGTATTTAAGGCAATGCAAACCAACAATTCCCAATACACAATTCTCATATATAACAACACAAACTATATAGGCAAGAGATCGAAGCTCATATACAGTACAAGCATTCGGCCTATTACCAAACTAGGAAAGAAAAGCTAATATCATATATAGATCAGATCTAGAAACCATGCAACGCTCTTCTCTCCAGTTGGCTAAACGTGCCATTAAACCGGCCTGTGATGTTTTCATTAACCATAGAGGGATTGACACAAAGCGAACATTAGCCACTTTGCTCTATGATCATCTTTCCCGGCACAACCTAAGTCCTTTCTTGGACAACAAGAACATGAAGCCGGGGGACAAACTGTTCGAAAAGATCGACGGTGCAATTCGTAGCTGCAAGATAGGCGTGGCTGTTTTTTCGCCTAATTACTGTAAGTCGTATTTTTGTCTTCATGAACTGGCTCTTTTCATGGAGTCCAAGAAGAAGGTCATTCCAATCTTTTGCGACGTTAAGCCATCTCAACTTCGCGTTCCAATTAATGGAGTATGTGCGGAGAAGGATCAGCTTCGGAGGTTTAGCTGGGCTGTCGAAGAGGCCAAGCAAACCGTTGGCATTAGTTTCGATTCCTTCAAGGGGTAAGAATTTATTCTTTAGTTTTCAGCATTGCACTTGCTTTTTTCTTTGGCTGTTGATCATGATCTAGTTCGTCCATTTCATTTTCCAAAGTAAATTTTACTGATTTTATTCAATATATTCAGACACGATGTATCTGCATTTCTCTCATAATATTATAAGCATGAAGATCTTAGTATTCATCTAATCGATGTCGGTTCATGCGCTTGCAGGAACTTTGCAGATGTTGTAAGAAGTGCTTCTGAAACTGTGATCAAGACCTTGATAGAGCTTGAGAATGAAGAGCAGATGAAGCTTCGGAAATCATCTCAATCCTCCTGCTCAATAATGAAGGAATATCGATAACGACACTGCAGAGAAATGATCATTCCTCATCAATCCTGTTAATAATTAGTTCTGCATCAATTTTTTTTTAATATCTTCTTCTTTTTTCCAAATTCTTCATTTATTCATTGTTAAAGAGAGCACCAATTCGGATGGTATCACATAAATACGGCAAGTTCTTTCAATTTGCATCGCAGAAAATAAAACTAAAAAGAAACGGAATAAGAATGCAGAACTTCATCCTTGTTCATGATTTCAGTACATTGTTGTCAAATAGTCCATTTTTTTTTATAGCTGAATGAATATTCAATAAAAATGTATCGATCGAACGATACAAGTTGTACTTTGCTAATCTTTAATTTAATTTCCCCGGCCAGTTTTGTTTTTCTATTTTCTGATCTTTCTTAACATTTCTGAATACACAATTTTTATATTTCTTGCCCTTGGAAGCAACAGAATTAAGCATCGATGTTGCTAGCTACCAAGACCTAGCGATCGAATAATATAAAGAGCGGCCGATTGATTATAATTAACAGATATTCGAGAAGAGC
>QEOT01123675.1:31961-57913 GCA_003123785.1 Pterocarya stenoptera
TATATATATGTCTTTCAGAAGGTTATTATATTCGATCTTCGACATTTACGTAGAAATTAAATGGTATTTTGTCGGGAGAAAGTGGCCCCGCCCCGGTTCATGTAGCAAAGGAGGCGGTGTGGGGCAGTACTGGGGGTGGAGAGAGAGAGAGAGATGCAGAGAAAGAAATAGTCAATGAACGTGTTTGAAGGTCTATTTGGTCAAAAAAAAATTGTTCATTTCCTCTCCTGTCAAATCAAATATACGAACTTTCTTTTTTCAAAATCAACTCAAGAAGTAAAACTTACAATTAAAAGTTGAAGATTCCAACTTTTGATATAGTACAGAAATATCATGAAAAGTTGATCGATTAATAGCGGCCTCTAAATATCCGTATTTAAGGCAATGCAAACCAACAATTCCCAATACACAATTCTCATATATAACAACACAAACTATATAGGCAAGAGATCGAAGCTCATATACAGTACAAGCATTCGGCCTATTACCAAACTAGGAAAGAAAAGCTAATATCATATATAGATCAGATCTAGAAACCATGCAACGCTCTTCTCTCCAGTTGGCTAAACGTGCCATTAAACCGGCCTGTGATGTTTTCATTAACCATAGAGGGATTGACACAAAGCGAACATTAGCCACTTTGCTCTATGATCATCTTTCCCGGCACAACCTAAGTCCTTTCTTGGACAACAAGAACATGAAGCCGGGGGACAAACTGTTCGAAAAGATCGACGGTGCAATTCGTAGCTGCAAGATAGGCGTGGCTGTTTTTTCGCCTAATTACTGTAAGTCGTATTTTTGTCTTCATGAACTGGCTCTTTTCATGGAGTCCAAGAAGAAGGTCATTCCAATCTTTTGCGACGTTAAGCCATCTCAACTTCGCGTTCCAATTAATGGAGTATGTGCGGAGAAGGATCAGCTTCGGAGGTTTAGCTGGGCTGTCGAAGAGGCCAAGCAAACCGTTGGCATTAGTTTCGATTCCTTCAAGGGGTAAGAATTTATTCTTTAGTTTTCAGCATTGCACTTGCTTTTTTCTTTGGCTGTTGATCATGATCTAGTTCGTCCATTTCATTTTCCAAAGTAAATTTTACTGATTTTATTCAATATATTCAGACACGATGTATCTGCATTTCTCTCATAATATTATAAGCATGAAGATCTTAGTATTCATCTAATCGATGTCGGTTCATGCGCTTGCAGGAACTTTGCAGATGTTGTAAGAAGTGCTTCTGAAACTGTGATCAAGACCTTGATAGAGCTTGAGAATGAAGAGCAGATGAAGCTTCGGAAATCATCTCAATCCTCCTGCTCAATAATGAAGGAATATCGATAACGACACTGCAGAGAAATGATCATTCCTCATCAATCCTGTTAATAATTAGTTCTGCATCAATTTTTTTTTAATATCTTCTTCTTTTTTCCAAATTCTTCATTTATTCATTGTTAAAGAGAGCACCAATTCGGATGGTATCACATAAATACGGCAAGTTCTTTCAATTTGCATCGCAGAAAATAAAACTAAAAAGAAACGGAATAAGAATGCAGAACTTCATCCTTGTTCATGATTTCAGTACATTGTTGTCAAATAGTCCATTTTTTTTTATAGCTGAATGAATATTCAATAAAAATGTATCGATCGAACGATACAAGTTGTACTTTGCTAATCTTTAATTTAATTTCCCCGGCCAGTTTTGTTTTTCTATTTTCTGATCTTTCTTAACATTTCTGAATACACAATTTTTATATTTCTTGCCCTTGGAAGCAACAGAATTAAGCATCGATGTTGCTAGCTACCAAGACCTAGCGATCGAATAATATAAAGAGCGGCCGATTGATTATAATTAACAGATATTCGAGAAGAGCCAAGGATACCTGCATTAACGTGACCTTAGATGCAGCTAACTTGCACCATGAGAGCACAGGCATTAATCTCCAAAATTTGATAATTTTTGCTTTAAAATCCTGGTATTGGATTCAACATATACCCAAATCTCAAGCTTTGAGCTACAGAACATTTTCATTTATCTTCAAATTTGGAAATCTACTGTTGATGGCTATCCACATTATTTTATTAGTAAATTTTGATTTTCACCCGGATCATTTCTTTAAAGGTGGCCCCAAACGTGAATTTCTTTAAACGTGGTGTGTAACGTGGATGAAGAATTTCTTTGTGCTTTTTTCTACTGCATTCATGTGCTTTTCTCTTTGTGCATAAACTGGCCCAAATTAGTGGGAACAATAAATTATAAAAAAAATAGTTTGAATGTTAGTCATATAGCATTATAATGCTACCGTATAATTAGTTTGAACGTCGGTTAAACTTTTGTTAGAGCGTTAAGCTAGCAACATTTGGATGTACACACCTACGTTTGAATGCTGTACGACACATCTTCGAACATAGTCATGTACTTTGTTCGAACATTGATATGCTCAAACGTTTGTCATCGAAAGTTCTAATTTATTCATATTCAAACGTCAAATTGAATGTAACGATTACATGATTTGAATGTTGTGGGTTTACTTTGAAATTTAAATTTCATAAGAATTAAAAAATGCATAAAAAAATATTATAGATTCAAAATAAAATTGTATCATATAATAAATACATAGACATGCAATAATTAAAATTGTTTTCAAAGCTTAGCTAGGGAAGAAAATTATAAAAAGATTAAACATAATTTCTTCTTGTTCTTTCAAGCCCTGCAAACCTGCTGTAGTGACATTGCGTGTTCCATCTACACCATGCATCATCTCTCTCTGAATCTGTTCTTGAACTTTAATACGTATTATTTCCATTTGCTCATTTTGTTGTTCTCGCCAACGCATTAATTCTAGATCTGCTCGTACGTCCAAAATCAATTTGTAAAAAAATGTAGAAAAAGCTACAATAATATTGCAAGACTCATCTACAAATGATTATAACAGATCTCAGGATAGTTAAGAACTTAAACCCTCACATCTGCTTATAAAGGAAGGAGAGAGAGAGAGAGAGAGAGAGAGAGAGAGAGAGAGAACATTTAATGATGGAATACTACTTTAACGTCAAAACCGAATGCATAATTGTAATAGGCTACGTACGCATGAAGGGGATATTTTCCTTTCCGTAACCACAAATCCGAAAGACGAATTAAATACCGCATTAAATTTTTTTTGATAACATCATAGTGCCTTATGAGGCCATGCATATCGTGAATGGTAGATTAAGAGGTAACACTAGTTTTATGACCTTGAAACTCGACATGAGTAAGGCATATGTGTTGAGTGTGTGTTTTTAAGAGTTGTTATGAGCAAAATGGGCTTTGCACAGTCTTGGATAGATTTGATTATGAAGTGTGTTGATTCTGCCTCCTATTCCATAATCTTTAATGGTAAACCTCAGCCCACTTTTAAACCAACTAAAGGAATTAGACAGGATGATCATCTATTATCTTACCTTTTTATTCTTTGTTCTGAAGCTTTGAGCTCTCTTCTGAACCATGCTGAAGACACAGGTGCTATAACTGGTATTCCCATTGTGAGAGAAAAAATCCACATTAATCACCTCTTGTTTACAGATGATAGTCTGCTCTTTTGTAGAGCCAACTCACTTGAATGGAGCAAGTTGCTTTTTGTGCTTAGTTCTTATGAACAGGCCTCTAGCCAAAGGCTTAACAAAGATAAGACTTCTATTCAGTGCAGCAAAAATACCTTGAAGGAATCGCAGGACATTATCTTGAGCATTGCAGGGATCAGATCCAGTATGCCCTATAAGAAATACCTTGGCTTACCAGCTTTGGTTGGGAGAGCTAAAACCAAGTCTTTTGGTAGTATCTTGGACAGAATCAAACAAATGAGAGTCAGTAACTTCAAGGTCAAATCTCTTTCGTATACAGGTAAAGAAATTCTACTCAAAGTTGTGGTCCAAGCACTGCCAACCTACTGCATGGGATTTTTTAAGCTGCCTTACACACTGATTCGAGAGATTAATAAGGTGATGCAACATTTCTAGTGTGGGCAGCAATAAAGAGAAAGGAAAATTCACTAAATCTCTTGGAGTGCAATGGGGAAATCAAAGGCAGTGGGTGGTTTGGGATTCAGAGAGCTTGAAAGCTTTAACTTAGCTATGTCAGCTAAACAAGGGTGGAGGCTCCTCCAAGATCCACAATCTCTAGCATCCCAAGTGTTAAAACAGAAATATTTCCCATAGTCTCATTTTTTTGAAGCTAAATTGGGAGGTAAACCCTCCTTCATTTGGAGAAGTATTTTGGCAGCTAGATCTCTAGTGGAAAAATATTCTTATTGGAGAATTGGTAATGAGAATGAGGTTCAAATTCGAAAAGACAAGTGGCTACCAAAACCAACAACTTTTAGGATTCAAAGTGCTGTGAATAAGCTAGAGGAGAAAACAAAAGTCAAGGAGCTCATTGATCCTGCTACAAATCAATGGAGGGCTTCTCGTATAGCACAAATCTTCTCAAGGGAGGAAGTCGAAATGATAATGAAGATTCCCCTGATTTTTCCTAATCAACCTGATAAACTGATTGGTCTCTTCTCAATAAGGAGTGCTTATCATTTTCATAAAGAGGTAGCTGAGCAATCAATGGGCCAACCATCTTGTTCAAACTTAAGAAATGTAGTGTGGTCAGCTATATGGAAACTGAATATACGTCCAGCTGATAGGATTTTTCTGTGAAAGGCTTGCTTAGAAGGTATCCCCATTTATTTGAACCTTTAGAAGAAGAAGGTTGTGGATAGCTCTTGCTGTCCTTTCTGCTTTGAGGAAGAGTCAGTTTTCCATCCTTTATGGTCATGCCCAGCAGCTCAAGATGTTTGGAGCCAATGCTCTAAACCATTTCAGAAAAAGGCCTACTGGAAAATGTCATTCCTGGACCTGATAGAGGATTTTTGCTCTAACTATGAGGTAGAAGTAATTGAAGAGGTTGCAGTGGTGGCTAGGAGAATATGGCAAAGAAGGTCCCTATATGTTTTTCAAGCATAACTTCAAAATCCCATTGTGGTGGTTTAGCATTCTGAATAAGTACTAGTCCTTGTGGAACTCAAGGCGGATCAAGGGCAGAAGACAAACTCTACTGCTGTGACTAGTAACGTAGTCTCAAGTTGGCCGGGAGCCCTCTCCTTTGAGCCAGACTAAGATTAATTGGGACATTGCAACATATAAGGCTAAGGGAATCATTGGTATTGGAGTTGTGGTCAGAGATTAGGAAGGGCCAGTTCTTAGTTGCTTGAGATTCAATAGACCATTACTGTTTGCTCTTTTGCTGGCTGAAGCTATTGGTGCACTACATGCCATTATATTTGGTCTGGATCTAGGATTGCAAAACATCATCTGATGTAATTATAGACATGGAAGAAATTCTTGCTTTAAGCAACTTGCTTATATTGTTTCTTTGATCTGAGATTATTGAGGAATAAAACTATTTTCCTTTAAAAAAAAAAAAACCTTTCTCTGGACTTTTTAATATTTGAAAATTTATTAATTACTTCTAATTCTATCGCAAGATATCATATCTTTAAAATTGTTTATATGAATATTAATTTTTAGTAAAATATATTTTACCAATAAGATGACTCAGATCATGATCAGCATACTTAATGCGTATCACTACTTTAGGCTACGAATTAATTATTTTAATTTTTAAATATTTAGCTGGAAAAGAATCTCATGCCCTGAGGCAGCATTAATACTCAAGTAGACCAGCGGAACTCTTTTTGCAGATCGAGGCAGATGGTTGTACGGTCTAAAGTCAATATATAAGAGATACCTACAATTACAATATAAAGAAGAGTCGTCAATTTTCTTCCCTTTGCACACCACTCTTATCATGGCAATATTTTTTTAGAAAATGATAAATCTATAAATATTTTACAAGTATTTTACAACTCTATTTAAAATGAAGGGTATTTATGTAAAATTAAAAATATTTTTTTAATGAAATGACACAATTACATTAGTTAATTTGAAGTAAATAATAAAATAGTTGTAAAAGAGTTGTAGGTGTATATTTTTTTAGACCTAGGTTGTATAAATGTATATTAATTTGATCAATTAAGCTATTTTTAGATCAATCCCTCTTTAGAACGGTAATTTCGTTCTCATGGATACAATGGTAACGAATAAGATGCAAGCACGTCAGCAATCCACATACAAATTCCATTAGCCACACTACAGGATAGTAAAATCAAATACACACAACTTGTATGAAAATTTTCTTCTAAAAGGAACAAAACATCCACTACCCACATCGCCGCACCTCTCCACACCGGCGAACCTCTCAGGCTTGTCACCCCCCTTCAGCCTGTTGCACAGCCCGTCATCGCCCCTTCAGCACGTGCACTACTGCCCTCTCAGACAATATTCAGCCCTTCATTGACGTCTTCATATATGCAATTTGCATGGTTTGAAGATAACATTTTGTATTTTACTCCTATTATTTGTAGGGATTTATGGAGATTAAGGGTAGATAATATTTTTTTGCCCTCTTGTTTTGAGTAATTCTTATGGAGATCATATTAAATTCTTGTTTTGAGTAATTTTGAGTAATTTTTGTTTTGAATTTGTGTATTAGCTTCCTGTACGAAATTTGTGTTGAAGCTGCCGAGATTTGACCAATACTCTTGAATTAAAGTGATGAACCGCGTGAGATGATGTCTTCGATTGCCATTTTTTTTCATGATCTGTCATTTGCAAAACAGAAAAAGCAGTATGCAGAAATTAATTTCAATATATTAATTTCAAAGAATTGTTATGTTGGTGAGTTGTTTTTTCAGAGGAATTTGCATAATAGAAGAAATTTGCAGTTAACATTAATGGTATCTTCAGAGGAATTTAAGGGGAAAAGGAAAAAATGTAGACATACCAAAGATTAAGGGTAGAACAGAGGCAACCGTCGCACGCAATCCACTCTTCCCATGAGGATCGTATTGGGAAGTCCCACATGGCTTAGGAACAAACTCATCCTGGGCTTTATAAGGAATTACCTCACTCCTCCTATTAGGCCTTTTATGGAGAGTAATGGGTGTTTCTACATGGTAATCAGAGCCGGGAAAAGCTAACGCTACTTTCCCTGCATTATACATTTTTTTTTTCCGTTTCTCTCCTTCTTTCTCCTTCTAGTTTTCTCATCCCTCTCTGAGCACATGGGTTCTTCCTCTTTTAATGTTGGAAATTTTGTTACTCTCCGTTTAAACCATGAGAATTATCCTCTATAGCGTGAGCAGTTTTTAATCCTGGCAGAAAGCCAGGATCTTGTTGGCATTCTAACTGGCACAAGCCCAGTTCCTGCTTTTGTTACTTCTGCTCCTGAAGGTTCTCGTGATGGACAGAATGCGCCAACTTCTGCTTATGCAAACTGGAAACAATCTGATCGATTACTTCGAGGATGGCTTATTGGAACTCTCACCGAAGAGGCTCTTGGTCTTGTCATCGGCCTGGATTCAGCTGCAAAAATATGGACAGCACTTCGAGAGGCCTATGCTCAATCATCTCAAGAACGTGAATTTCAGTTGCGTCATGAACTCTCCTATATGCGTAAGTCCTCTGATCTCTCATTAGACGATTACTTACGAAATTTTAAGCGTCTTTGTGACAATCTTGCTGGGATTGGGAAACCTGTGGACGATAAAGAGAAGGTTTTCTCCTTACTCAATAGTCTTGGAGCTCAATATGAAGCTTTCACTACTGCCATGCTCAAACCCCCAATGCCCTCTTATGCTGAAGTTGTGCCTCTGCTGCGAAGCTTTGATATTCGTCACAAACTTCATGCCACTGAACTGAGTAATCATGTGGCTTTCTATGGCAACAAACACAAGGGTTCAAATTACTCGCCCCACAAAGGTGGCAGTCGTAACACAAATCAGAATTTCTCCTCCAAAGGCAAAGGTTTTCCTCATCAAAATAATCATGGTTCTAGTCGAAACTCTCACATTGCTGCCAACGATGGTCGTCCTCAATGTCAGATTTGCAACAAATTTGGGCATCATGCTCTTAAATGCTGGCATCGTTTTGACAAAGCCTTTCAAGATACTGCTATTCCTGAAGCTCTTGCAGCTCTTACAATTCACAACCCCAACGACCATGAGTGGATGACCGACACTGGAGCCTCGGCTCATATGACTTCCAATGCAAGTATTTTACACAACCTTCGTCCCTATACTGGATCCGAACAGGTAATGGTAGGTAATGGACATTTGCTTCCTATCACGCATATTGGTGACACTTATATTGGTTTCAAGCCTTTTCAACTCACTCTTAATTCTGTTTTACTTGTTCCTGATCTTGAACGCAATTTACTATCTGTGGGACAATTGACTACTGATCACCCTGTTAACTGTGAGTTTTTTGGTGTTGGTTTTGTCATCAAGGACCGAGCAACCAACCACGTTCTGCTGAGAGGCCACAAGAAGGGTAACCTTTACACCATTCAAGCTCCACATCAAGCTTTATTTTCCACTCGTTTTCAAGCTGCAAATCCAGATTTATGGCACCAACGGCTTGGCCACCCCCAATCGGCAACAGTTGATGCTTTAAAATCGCTTGGCTTAATAAAAGTAGTTGGCAAAAATAATTCTTCTCTTTGTGATAGCTGTCAAATTGGCAAGTTTAGCCGTTTACCTTTTCTTTCTTCATCTGACAATAAGTATGGTTTACTTGAAAAAGTTCATTGTGATCTTTGGGGTCCTGCCCCTGTACAATCCTTGGATAAATTTTTGTATTATGCGGTTTTGGTTGATGATTTTAGCCGTTTCATTTGGCTCATTCCCTTAAAAAATAAATCTGATTTTTATGATTCTTTTTGTGCCTTTGTGAAATATGTCTCTTGTCAATTTTCTACACGCATTAAGGTGTTTCAATCCGATGGTGGCGGTGAGTTCTCTAGCAATATTCTTGCTCGCTTTCTCAAGGATCAAGGGATTCAACATCATATGTCATGTCCCTACACCCCTGAACAAAATGGCATCGCCGAAAGACGTCACCGAAATATCCGAGAACTTGGTCTTACAATGCTCTTTCACAGCGGTATGCCTAAATGTTTTTGGGTAGAAGCCTTTTCTACTGCTGTGTTCTTGATTAACAGGACACCCTCTTACACTCTTGGTAATGACTCCCCCTACTTTAGATTACATGGTCGACAACCTGATTATCTATCTTTACGTGTCTTTGGATCAAAATGCTTTCCATATCTTTGGACCAAAAAAACTAATAAATTTGATCCTAAATCTTTACCATGTGTGTTTATGGGTTATAGCAGTAAACATAAAGGCTATAAATGTTTTTATCCGCCTACTCGAAGAATGTTTGTATCTCGACATGTTGCTTTTGATGAAACTCAGTTCCCTTTCAAAAATCCTGCTAGCCTTCACGACCACTCGCACCTCACGGGCACCATCTCTGTTTTTCATGAATGGTTGGCCTCTTCTTCTCCATGCCATACGCCTACCTCTCCCCTCAACGATGTCTCCACTCTTGCACCTGATTTTCCTTCTAGTCTTGCTAACATTTCTTCTCCTCAGGTTGCATCTCTAGAAGCCCAAGCACCATCTGCCTTATCTTTTGAACTACCCACTACAGCATCTCCGTCCCCATCATCTCCTCTTTTTAACTCTCTTCAAGATACTGCTTCACATCCTGTGGTATCCCCAACTGCTCCTCAACTCCCCACTGTCCAAAACTCCTCATCATCTCACCAAATGATCACTCGACTTCAAGCAGGTATTCGCAAACCAAATCCTAAGTATGTCAACTTACACACTACTTTGTCCTTACCACAGGTGCCTACCAACATCCGGGCTGCTTTAAAACATGAAGGATGGCATCGTGCCATGAATGAGGAGCTAGCTGCTTTAAAAAAAAATAATACTTGGACGTTGGTTCCTCGCAATCCTCACATGCACATTATCGGCAATAAATGGGTTTTTAAACCTAAGCTTAATGCTAATGGTGAACTTGATCGCCTTAAGGCTCGCTTGGTTGCCATTGGCTACCATCAAATAGATGGTGTTGATTTTCTTGAAACTTTTTCTCCAGTTATTAAATTTGGTACTATTAGAACAGTCTTATCCATTGCTCTTGTGCGCAGGTGGGATATTCGACAGTTAGATGTCAAAAATGCTTTCCTCCATGGCTATCTTCAGGAATCTGTTTTCATGGAGCAACCATCGGGTTTTTTAGACCCCTCCTACCCCAATCATGTTTGCAAATTAAACCGTGCCTTGTATGGTTTAAAACAAGCTCCAAGGGCTTGGTTTGATCGTTTTAGTTCCTTCTTACTTGAGTTTGGTTTCTCTTGTTGTATATCTGATCCTTCCCTATTTACTTTCCGCACCCCTAATGCAACTATGTTCCTCCTTTTATATGTGGATGATATTCTTCTTACTGGTTCCGATTCTTCATTACTTAATCACTTTGTTCAAGCTCTTCATAGTGAATTTGATATGAAAGACTTAGGACCCTTGCATTATTTTCTCGGTATACAGGTTACTCATAATTCTGATGGTCTTTTTCTCTCACAGACTCAATACGCCTTGGACATATTACGTCGAGCTCAGATGCTAGATTGTAAACCTGTTCTTACTCCGATGACATCCAAATCTAAGGACCTGGGCACTTCTCCTGCTTTCTCGGATCCTAAGCTTTATCGTAGTCTAGTTGGGGCCCTACAATACCTCACTCTCACACGTCCAGACTTGGCCTTTAGTGTAAATCTTGTTGCTCAATACATGCATAATCCATCCCAGGCACATTTTCAAATGGTCAAGCGGATTCTCCGATATGTTCATGGCACTTCCAGTCTCGGCTTTCAGCTCTTCGCCCAATCCACACTAGATCTCTATGCCTTTGCCGACGCTGATTGGGCTGGCTGTCGAGACACACGCCGCTCCACCACTGGATTTTGCACGTTTCTCGGTCGGAATTGTATCTCCTGGAGTGCCAAGAAGCAGCATACCGTGTCCCGCTCAAGCACTGAAGCCGAATACAGAAGTCTTGCTCATACTACTGCCGAGATGACGTGGTTAGCTGCTCTACTTCGTGATCTAGGCGTCCCTTTAGACAAGACTCCCTTGCTCCTCGGTGATAACCTCAGCGCCCTCCATCTCACCTGTAATCCTGTCCATCACTCTCGAAGCAAACATATCGACATCGACTACCATTTTGTGAGAGAACGTGTTGCCTTAGGACTCATTCAGACACGACATGTTCCTACCTCTCTTCAGCTAGCCGATATGTTCACCAAGCCCTTATCTCACGCTCACCTGATCGGCATAGCAACCAAACTGAACCTCCGACAGCGGCTCAGTTTGCGGGGGGTGATAACAGACAACTCACGTCTGAGGTTATGCATGGAACAAAGCATGTGATCCCGCATGACACAACGTCTAATAAAGGAAACCAGGATCCTATCCCAGGAAAAGCTCAATCATCCCAGCCATCAAGAACAGAATCTTCTCTATAAGGAAGACGACCGTTGGCTAATTAATCCTTACAGCTTGTATATTTTATACTTTCCTTCTATAAGCTTTGTACGTACACTCTGGGTATTTATAAACCTTTGCTGTACACATCTAAGATGAGGAACGAAAATATTCACCTTATTTGTTCTAGTCTTTACTTTCTTTATGGTATCAGAGCCAGGTTAACCTATGACTAATGATGGACTCCTGCGACCTACCCACGATGATGGTACCGGAAATATCGGCTCACACGTGAGGGGGCGTATTGGGAAGTCCCACATGGCTTAGGAACAAACTCATCCTGGACTTTATAAGGAATTACCTCACTCCTCCTATTAGGCCTTTTATGGGGAGTAATGGGTGTTTCTACAGATCGATTATGGAGAGCAAGTATTCTAGACCACTTCGAAAGAGACAGAGAGGGAGGTATGGGAGATCGTGGTTTTCCTGGGAACAGAGAGAGAGGGAGGGAGGCAGGGGTGGGGCTATAGGGCTCAACGAGAGGGAACGTGGGAGTGGTGGGGCTCGGGGTCGGGGTCGACGGGAGGGAGTGGGTTTCATGAGAGAGAGGAAAGGGAGGGAGTGATGGGTCAACGGGAGTCTAACGAAATTTGTTCATCTGCAGTGCGGCCACACGATTGGAAATATGGAGTGTCTACATGGCACATCTCCATTAGGGGCATTAACATGGGGAGACCGGTTATTTATGTGGGAAGTTATTCTCTTTTCCGATGTATTTTTTTTAATATCGTACTGGTAGCTGTTTCAGTCAAGACATTCAAATGAGATGTTTCAGTATTGGTATCATTTTGAAATAGTCTATATATAAATAAATTATATATAAAAATTATATTTCAAAATAATAGTTTATATACGAATAAATTATATATAAATTATAAATAGTCTAGTCTGAATTGAGGGTAAAATAATGAGCTTAAAGTTTGAAGAAATGAAAAAAAAAAAAAGCCGAAATATCGACCGATCCAAGCCGAAATATAAGTAGGTACAGGTTAAAATATCGACTGGTACGGATTGAAACAGTCGAAACTCTGACTAGTACGAAACTATATATTTTTCTATACTAGCTACACCATATAAATGAAATATTTCGACCGTACCGACCGATACAGTACAAAATTTAAAACATTGATTTTTTCACGATGTCGACCAAAATACAGATTACCCAGAAATGGGGAAAAAAAAAGGGTACGCAAATTTTCACTTGACTAGGATCAATAGCATTTCATTTTATCATTTATATAAGAAATTCGAAAATAAGAATAATACTAATTTTTATGGCCACAATTTTTGTTTTCTCTAAACAAGCATATTAATGGATAAACTAAGTGGTTACATGATACAAGATTTAATAGGGTGAGAGTCCCCAACAAGCATCTCAAAATAAACAAATACAGCACCAATAACAAAAAAAAAAAGTGATTTGGAGCCAAAACTTGGCGCTCATCCATTTTCCACTAAAGGGAAGCGGCTTGAAGTGATTTTTGTATATTAGATTGCAACTAAAAGTCTAATACGCGCGCATTAATTATTTCCATTAATTCTAGTACAGATCAACCAAATATCACTACGCATATATTAATAATCACAGTAGACGAAGAAGTGTGAATGTTGAAAATTTGAAGAATTAAATTAATTATTAATTTTTGGGTCTGCTAGCTATATATATGAACGTCTTTGTGTAACATCAGCTAGCAGTATTGATTGTCTGAACATATAAAAGTACGTACGTAGCATCAACCTATAAAGAATATAATAGGTAGGCAATATTTTTGTATATATATTCCTAAAGTACATTTATATATGACCAAGTCAGTCAAGTGAAAATGATAGGAACGCAAAGTACTGGATCTGCTGGTGACCCTACATGTAATTTAAACCTCATGATAGGGATATCAGGCCTTTGAAATCTGACCAGAAAGATAACTGCAGCTGCTTGAATCAAGATCAATTCTTCTTTACTCGACCAAGAATATCAACCAAAAGTAACCCCATAATCAAATATGAATTGTTTTTCAGACAAAGAGTTGTCCCGTAATCAGCACGTACAATTTTTAAAAGATAAACAAGAAAAAAAAAAAAAAAAAATTAAAGAAGCAAAGAAATCAAACAAAGTTATGCCGTATAATGGACATAGCTGATAATTTAGCAGCGTTCTCTAGCTAGCTAGGTTGCTGCGCGCAATCCTGATCTGCTGCGAGTGGGAGATGGTGACCACCCTGCATCGATCACAAGATAATGGCATCGGCTATCGATCTGAGCTTGGCTAAGGGAGCTCCAGACTTTTCTCCAACTCCTCGATCGATCGAAGGCATCGACATGCCCCCCGGCCTAGTGTCTCCGAGCTCCTCATATTGTTCATGTGAAATAGATACTACTAGACTTTGGTAAGGATCTGGTTTTGGTGTGTATACAGATATGGGTGGGTGTGGATTCAGAGCCAAATTAGGGAGAAAGAGGGAGTCGTGCTGTAGATTCGATTCTTCTTCTTTGGGCGAGATCGAGTGATCATAGATTGGTTATTCTTCTTAATTCTAAACGTAGCTAGAAAGTATGCTTGTGCAGAGAGTTGTAATTTGGAGCTAAAACTGCCAGTGAAGGAAAGAAGAAGAGTAGGGAAGATAGGTAGAGAAAGCAAAGGAAGGCGTGCCTCTCATAATCCGGAAAATGGCGTAGCCCATCACTTCTGTCAGCTCCCCAGCATATCTCATCAACATTGGCCGCAAATAAACTGCCCACAACCCCACTACCGCCATCGCTATCTCTACTCCCAAGCTCATGCTTGTTTTTTGTTTTAATTTGTTTTTATGTCATATGCATTTCCTCTTAAAATCAGAGCTGATCATGCACCAGTACAGACACTGGCATCTTATTTTAGTGGATTACATGTTCGGTTGACAAGGTTTGTGTAATCATGACTCGCTTGGGGAAGGCAGCATATGTTATCTTGTAGACGTTTCGTTTTCAGTCCTTTACTTTCCATTCCCAACTACCAGTCTTTGGTCTGGCAGTTGCCTTACACTAGTGTTCCTTTTTTAAAAAAAAAATTAATTATATATGGCGTGGAGTTCAGATTATAATCTTTATATGGATACGGTGGGGACGATGCTTTCATTCACGGGCCTTTTATTTGGTTGCTCTTGTCAAATTATGGTTCGTTTTGTCACATGCACCTTCAAACACTTCAACGTCCAACTTTACACACTGAATTTGTCATGATGAGTTGGACTCCACACCTCCTAACAATCATGTTACAAATTTAATATATGCAGGTCCATTTTTTAACTTCGGACATATGGTTGGATTTTTGCTTTGAACTCTGAACTTTATGTCTTTTCATAGTTTCTTTTTGTATTTGCATTCTTATTTGTTTCTAATAACCTTTTTTTTTTTTTCATAAGAGTCTAGTTTTGAAATTTCACATACGGTAACCTCCTTATTCTTTTTATATAAACTATTCATCTTCTATCATAAGTGAAGATTTATCAATAAAATTAAGATATCTTCATCTTCTTAAAAAAAAATAGATCCCGAAAACGCGCACTAAAACCTTACATATCCGAAAAATTCTACTAGACAGTTGAATTTTGTTCCGAATTTAAATGTATTTGAGAGAGAGAGAGAGAGAGAGACGCATATTAGGGTGGGCCATTTAATGCATTGCAAAACATTCATCTTTCTGTCGAAAACCTACGACGAAGCCCAATGATTTGTTGTCCTACAAAATGAAAATCTGCCGGTTCCAAAAACAAATATCTTTGAGCCACGACTTTGCTCCCACCTCCATCTTTTCCGGTTAGCTTTAGAAAACGAAGAGGGCAGGAATCCATAATATCACTACTGGCCCAACTTTGAAAAATTAGTCCGAGTGGGATTAGTACGGCCGCTATGAAAGCCCAATAAAAGGGTCTCGATCCAAAATTTCAGCCCAACAATGATCCGAGTGCTGGTGCAGCCTACCATTCAGATCGATAGAAAGACGTACGGCCAGCTGACTTCCTCGTGCAAATCTGAATTCATAATTATCGCCAGAGGATTTACAGGAGTTTGGCTACTTATTTAGTTCATCAACAGTGCAAGACAAGAGTCCAACTTCAAGTCTAATATCTCTACAACCTTTTGGTAGGCAAGAAAAGAGTTTAAACCCAAATTATATGGATATTGGGCTTTGGAAAAGAATTTCCAGTGTGATTTGTTCCGAATTATATGGCATGCATTTAGGAAGCCAGGTGACTTATATGATGTATCGTAATTGGCTAAAATGCTTTTGGCAACAGGTAATTTGCTAAATAATTTGAATCCCTTCTATTATTTTTTATTTTTTATTTTTATTATTTTTTTTTTTTTGGGGAAAATTCCCTACTTAAAATATACGCATATTATTTTGAATATAATATTTTAACTTTTTTAGGTAGCTAATCGATCGATTGCACCTAGCTAGCATGACATTATCGTTAAGTATTTAATTTATGGAAGCGAAAATAAGGCACATTATCAGGTTGTGAAAGCTAGCTAATTCATATATATCACGAAATATTTTGGCACTATAAATGTGGAGTACTGGTAAAGTGGAGATCGGTAACAGAATGTGGGAGAGAGAGAGAGCTGTGGAAACGCACAAACCTAAAATCAAGAGTTTCAAGCCAACATCTCATCAGATCATCAATAAAGGATTCTGACCTGCATAGCCAAATCCAAAAACACTCTTCTCATCTCTCTCGCATGAGCAATTACTTCGTGACCCACTTCATTCTGGTCCCAACGTTTTGTACTCTTCAACTTTTATTAACTATATATTGATCTATAACAAATAGAAGGTTTGTCGAAAACGAGATCATAGTGCAAGAGATGGCGGACATAGAAGCTCAAACTACTAATGAGACTGATACGGAAGCCCCTGCCATCTTTAAGAAAGCCAATCGACCTGTCACATTGAAGGTACGTTAAGATCAAGAACGTTAATGCCTTTTTTTGTATGAATCTCATCCAAGATTGTCCATGCATGCATGATCTTCTTGTTCTTGGATTATTCAAAGTCTATTAAAGAACAGATTTTATTACAAAACATGATCTGTTAATTATTTTTCATTTCTATTATGATTGATTGAACAGTTTATGGACGTTGTTTACAAAATAAAACCTAGGAAAGGGGGATTAATACCTCAGAAAAAGGCCAGGTCCGAGGAGAAAATGATACTGAAGGGAATCACAGGCATGGTTCAACCAGGAGAGATATTGGCCATGCTAGGCCCATCTGGCAGTGGCAAAACAACATTGCTAACTGCACTGGGAGGCCGCCTTGGTGGCCGACTTGGTGGAAGCATAACCTACAATGGCAAGCCTTTCTCCAATGCAATGAAACGAAATACTGGATTTGTTACCCAAGATGATGTTCTCTATCCCCACCTGACCGTGACTGAGACTCTAGTATTCACTTCTCTTTTGCGATTACCGAATAACTTCACGAAAGAAGATAAAGTTCAGCATGCAGAAGCTGTGATAACTCAACTAGGGCTATCTAAATGCAAGAATAGCATTATTGGAGGACAATTTCTGAGGGGGATTTCTGGGGGAGAGAGAAAGAGGGTTAGTATAGGACAAGAAATGCTCATAAACCCTAGTCTGCTATTATTGGACGAGCCCACATCAGGTCTTGACTCGACAACTGCTCAAAAAATTGTATCTACGTTGTGGGAGCTAGCAAAAGGAGGTAGAACGATTGTGATGACAATACACCAACCTTCGAGTAAGTTGTTTTATATGTTCGATAAGATTTCATTGTTATCTGAAGGAAACCCTTTGTATTTTGGGAGAGGATCCGAAGCCATGGAATATTTTTCCAGCATTGGATATTCCCCGTCGGTTGCCATGAATCCCGCAGATTTTCTCTTGGATCTAGCCAATGGTACGTGCTAGTTAACTTACAAATTTCATTTCAGAACTATTTCCTATAATGTCACATGGTTATACAAATATCCCTTGCCCTTTTATTTTTGTCTCTAGGCCTGTCGTTTTATCTTTTACTGCTAGTGTGTATAGAAAACAATTCGAGTTTTGGTCACATGAAATCAGTTTGCATTTCGGGGGATTTTCAGTCACTTATCTCATACTTTTGTTTGTTTCTAGCTTCCCATGTATATGGTCTTCCACTTTCTCGTGCTCATTCGCTTAAAATTCCACTTGAATTTATAAGTGGCTTCTTTTCCTGAATTTGAACAATAATTAGTTTGAAATGGCTAGAACTACATTAATCTAACGGTATCATGTTTGGTTCACATGATGATAAGGTAACTCAAGCTAGCGTACAATAATCTCACATCATCTGATGGGCAAGTCTGTACATGTTGCCGGATTCAGATTATTTGCACTAATTAATTTTTAAGATGATTTTTACTTTGTACATATGTACACTATATCCAACATGCATCATTCTGGATTAATTTTTGTAGGTGTGGCGTCGGATCATTCAAACAAGGATAGCATCCCGGTTAAACAGAGCTTGTCCTCTGCCTATACATGCCGTCTTGATGACAAACTGAAGGCCGAACTTCAAGGAACAGACATTAATGAAAGTCACGTCGCCTTGGAGGACAGGCAATTTGAGAGGTGGTCCACAACTTGGTGGCAACAGTTTTCGATTCTATTTAGAAGAGGGGTCAAGGAAAGAAAGCACCAATCATTCTCCGGCCTCAAGATTGGTCAAGTCGTGGTGATAGCTTTTCTCTCAGGACTGCTATGGTGGCATACTAATGCTTCCCACCTACAGGATCTGGTAACAAATCTTTATATTTATTCTGCAGAGATCTAAATGACACCAGTTTGATTTGGCATAGTTTTGGAAGATTCGAGTTTTGGAACTGAATAAAAGATGGATGAAATTATTTAGCATGCTTAAAACCTTTAATATGCAAAGACTAAGTACAAAAACATAAAGAATAAAGCATCCGAAACATCACATTCTGAACACTGGAATAATTTTGCTGAAACTTTTCGTGGACAGATTGGGCTGCTCTTCTTCCAATCTGGATTTTGGGGCTTCTTCTCGCTATTTCAAGCCATTTTCACCTTCCCCCAGGAGCGATTGATGCTCGAGAAGGAACGTTCTTCAGGAATGTACAGGCTCTCATCATACTTCATGGCAAGCACAGTTGCGGACCTCCCTATGGAGCTTGTCCTTCCCACCATTTTTGTCACCATCACATACTGGATGGCAGGACTCAAAGCCAGCGCTGGACACTTTTTGCTCACCCTGTTTGTCCAGCTATACAGCGTGCTAGTATCTCAAGGCTTAGGTCTCGCCCTTGGTGCTTCCTTAATGGACCAGAAATCCGCCACTACTCTTGGATCAGTCATAATGCTATCATTCATGCTTGCTGGCGGATACTACGTTCAGCACGTGCCTCCCTTCATAGCGTGGATCAAATACCTCTCCATCAGCTATTACACATACAAGCTCTTGTTAGGGTGTCTATACAGCCTTAGCGATACGTATCCTTGTGCTGCTCCTGCTGGGTATTGCTTGGTTGGGGAGTACCCGGCTATAAAGCAAGTGGGGCTAAACAAGCATGCCATCGCGTTTGTTGCCTTGACCATCATGCTCGTAGTTTACCGGCTCATTGCTTATATTGCCCTCATGAGGATTGGAGTGACAAAGAAAGTGAAGTAAGGTAGGAATTCTTTTTCCCCTTTCAAGCGAAAATAGTACTATTGTTAGTGTTAAAATTTGACCTTTAAAACGAGGGGGATTCCATTCCATTATGAGAGAATGGGTTCTTCAGAAAATTAGATTGTGATGTGCCACATGATGATCCCTGCATACTTGAAACGGATAGAATTTTTGTGATTGTAATGAGTGAAAATTCTGCTTGACTTTCATGATAATGGAACCTTTTGTTTTCGGCCCGAATTGGCTGTCGTGGTAATGGAGTTTTATTCATGCTCTGGTGCTGCTAAAATTGGAAAACGAAAGGTTTATTACCTCTTATTACTCATTTATTATTATTTTTATTTGATTTTTTTTAATTTTATTTAATGGATTTTTTTAATTTTTTCTTAACAATTAAGGATGTTAAAAAACTAATTAAAAGAAAATAATAAAAAAATAAATATGCTATAAATAATAAATATATAATAAAAAATACTAACCCTATCACTACCGGCTAAAATTTTAAGTGAATGCCATGCAACCAAACAAACGTGCCCTCCAAGTCATGAGTTGTGCCTTTGATGGGAGAATGAAAACGGGCCTTCCTAGTCATAGTCACTCTAATAAATTGGACCCACATAGATGGCCCATGATGCCCCTTATTAACATATTACTTACTCTATTAGCATATAAATCGGCTCTGCTTTAGGCCTCACAGCGTGTAATATGAATTAAAATTGTGGTTATTGGAAAAGCCCAAAGGATTAGTACATCTGTCCGTTAATAAATATTTTTGGTTTTAGTTGTTCATGCAATGTATTTCTGTTTTTTTTTTTTTTTTGGAACATCAATGTATTTCTGTTATAGTTGTCGTTCATGCAATGAACGTGGTGTACTTATTAAAAATATCACAAAATGGTCAAAATCTGAAAAGCGAATTTCGCTTGTTATTAATGTTTCTTTGTTTTTATAGTTAATCAAAAATAAATATAAAAAAAAAAAATTATTAATATTTTTAAGGCTCGGAGCCCAATTGGAACGCAATTAGCAGGTTTAGGGGACGATGGTCTGTTTCAAATTATATGCATGGCGCGTACATTAATTTAGGAAGCCGTGGTGACTATCCTTAATTTTTTAGGTTAAAATGCTTTTGAATGTCTTCTTCCCTTAAAAGACACGTACTAAATGGTAGTAAGATTTCTTTAATTGATATATAAAATAATAAACACAGTATTTTATTATTATATTATTGCTCGGAAACCTCAGCATGACATTGTCGATCGTTAAAGTGTTACATGATCAGAGTTGATATTCCTCCATGCAATCCTCCTATGCATATTGCAAATCGAAAATAAACGGAAGAATTGCCATGCACTCGATTTGGGAATGTAATGGCAACTTTATGCAGTATCATGAAACAGAAGCATGTCATTAAACCTGTGGTTTGCTGAAATCAAGGTTTTTGAAGGAGATACAAAAAGTATTATTGAAGAAATCAAGAATGCAGAAGAAATATGTTCTTGGTACGGGCAGATGTTGGAGAATATATATCATATTAATGATTAGAGGAAACAGTCATTGGAGCATTCAATATACACCGAGAGAAGAGAAGGAAATCAAGTTGCTCATATATATGCTAGCTAATTAAATTATTTGCTCAATCTTGTGATGAGGAATTATCACTGAGGATAACTTGTTTGGACATGGACTGCTGCCACGGTTTTTGCTTGTATCCAGGAGAAAAATCATGGAATTTGTAACATTTCTCAACAGCATGATCAATTATTCCACAATACTTACAAACTAGTCGATCTTTCTTAGAAAAAGATTTTACATATCTCGAAGTATCAGAGTTAGTAACAAAAGCATGAGCATCAGCAAGAGGAGGAGTGTCAGAAATTTCTCTTTGTTGCTCTTCCTGAGTAACAAAAGAAAAAACCTTGTTAATCAGCTGCCAAGGCTCCTTCAACAAAATTTGAGCCCTAGTCGAAGCAAAAGATTCATTAAGTACCATAAGAAATTGTAAAATACGTTCCTGTTGAACATAAGAATTCAACAAATTCATAGCACCACAAGAACACATAGGAATTGGTTTGTAATTAACCAATTCATCCCAATGAGCCTTCAATCGAGTGAAATAAGCATTAACAGAAAGTTGTCCCTTAGACAAGGACGAAATCGGTTTCTAGATCTGAAAAATTCGAGGTCCATTCTTTTGAGAGAATTGTTCCATATCTCAAAAGCAGTGGTAACATATACAATAGCAACGATTTCAGAAGAAACCGAGTTAATGAACCAAGAAATTACCATATTATTGCATCGTAACCATAAAGAGACAAGCGAGTCGGTAGAGATTGGTTTAAGAATCGTACCATCTACAAACCCTAACTTATTTTTTGCAGAGGGAGCCATGGCCATCGAATGAGACCATGTGTGATAGTTGTCTCTAATCAAGAGTTTCGTGACCAGAACAATGCCGGGGTTATCGTTGGGATGAAGGAAAAAAGGGATTCGCAGCATCTGGAGAAGTGGAAGGAGGATTCAGAACATCCATCGCCATGAGGGAGGAGAGAAATAGCAAATCCTAGAAAACGTCTGATACCATATCGCGAATAGAAAAACTAGAAACTTCTTCTATTGAATAATCCCGAAACTGCCCAAATGTCTTAGTAAGTAAAGATAAAAATAACACAAGTATTTATACTAGGAACTAAATGAGCGAGCCTAAAGTAAATACAGGTGAAATGTGAGGTAAATACAAATGAAATGTAAAGTGTAAAAACAAAATACAAATACACATATGAAAAAACTATTTTACACTTTTCTATCTTAGAAGAAGGGAACCCATGCATTTGTATTTTGGGAGAGGATCCGAAGTCATGAAATATTTTTCCAACATTGGATATTCCCCGTCGGTTGCCATGAATCCCTCAGATTTTTCCTTAGATCTTGCCAATGGTACGTGTGAGATAACTTTCAAACTTCATTTTAGAACTGTGACCTATAATGTCACGTGGTTAAAATTTCGAGAAATTTCTTGGGCAAATATCTTTAACTTGCCCGTTTATTTTTATCTCTAGGCCTGTCGTTTTATCTTTTACTGCTAGTTTGTACAGAAAACAGTTCGAGTTATATAGATAGTCACTAGAAATTAATTTGCATTTCGGAGGCACATTTATGTCATAATTTGTTTGTTTCTAGCTTTCCCTATATATAATAGTCTTCCTCTTTCCAGTGCTCATTCTCTTAATATTCCATGCCACTTGAATTTGGGAGGCATCTTCTCCAGAATTTGGTTAACAAGATAAGGTTACTCAAGCATTAAAATACATATTTCCGGATTTGAATTATATGCTCTGGTTTTTAAGGTGGTTAATACCTTTTACACACATATCATGCACACTGTGTCCAACATCATGCATCATTCTGGATTAATTTTTGTATATAGATGTGAAATTTGATAATTCGAATGAGGATATCGTCCTGGTTAAACAGAGCTTGTCTTCTGCCTAGCTATAAGTGTCGCCTTGAAGTTGACGACAAACTTAAGGCCGAGCTTCAAGAAACAGTCATTAATGAAAGCCACGATACATAGGAGGACAAGCAACTTGAGAGGCGGTCCACATCTTGGTGGCAACGGTTTTCCATTTTATTTAGAAGAGGGGTCAAGGAAAGAAAGCACCAATCATTCTCCGGCCTCAATATTGGTTAGGTCGTGGTGATAGCTTTTCTCTCGGGACTGCCATGGTGGCATACCGGAGTTCACCACCTTCAAGATCGGGTAACAAATCTTTATATTCATTCTGCACAAATGGGAGATCTAAATGCAACCAGTTTGATTTGGCATAGTTTTGGAAGACTCGAGTTTTGGATCTGAATAAAAAATTAATGAAATTTATATGGAGCATGCTTAAAACCTTTAACATGCAAAGACAAGTAGTAGACTAGCCGAAAGAATAATGTTTTCGAAACATTACATTCTGACAACGTACTGAAATAATTCTGCTCAAACTTTGCATGCACAGATTGGGCTGCTCTTCTTCCAATCTGGATTTTGGGGCTTCTTTCCACTATTTCAAGCGATTTTCACCTTCCCCGAGGAGCGGTTGATGCTCGAAAGGAACGTTCTTCGGGAATTTACAGGCTCTCATCATACTTCATCGTATGCATAGCAGCAGGCCTCCCTATGGAGCTTATCCTTCCCACCATATTCGTCACCATCGCCTACTGGATGCATGGCAGGACTCAAACCGAGCGCCGAACAGTTTTTGCTCACCCTGTTTGTCCAGCTATACAGCGTGCTAGTATCTCAAGGCTTTGAGGTCTCGCCCTTGGTGCTTCCTTAATGGACTAAAAATCCGCCACTACTCTTGGATCAGTCATAATGTTGTAATTCATGCTTGCTGGCGGAGACTATGCAGCACGTGCCTTCCTTCATAGCGTGGATCAAATACCTTTCCATCAACTATTACACGTACAAGCTCTTGTTAAGCTCTCAATACAGTCCTAGCGATACGTATCCTTGTGCTATATACTTCTGCTGGGTATTGCTTGGTTGGGGAGTATCCGACTATATACAGTAAGTGGGGGCTAAATAGGCAAGCCTTCGCGTATGTTGCCTTGACCATCATGCTAATAGTTTACCGGCACATTGCGCTTATATTGCCCTCATGAGGATTGGGGTGACAAAGAAAGTGAAGTAAGGTAGGAATTCTTTTTCTCCTTATAAGCGAAAACAGTATTGTTTTAGTATTGTTAAAATTAGACCTTTGATCATTAAGCGAAAATAGTATTCTTTTTCCATTCTATATAGAGTACTTGAGAATTAATTGGACTCCCATAGATGGCCCATTAATTTAGGCCTCACAACGTGCAATATTATCAATTTATAAAATGCTGGTTATTGGAAAAGCCCAAAGATAATATAGAGCATGCATGAATTCATGGGGCCGGCCCATTTAAGCCTTATTGCATGTACTTCATTAACCTTTGAGTTAGATTGTAATTTTGCAAAGAATGAATTCAAAGGATCAATTGAAGAGCCGCCATGCATAATGACGAAACAACCTTTTCTTTTCTTAATAACTATTCAGTTTGGTTGTCATCAGGAGAATCTCTTCCCAAAAAATGCTTCAACGAAAAAGAATAATAATGAGTGTTGAAAATGCTCTAAATTTATTGAAGATAATATCAAATCATTTTAGTGCTGTTTGGTTGTTATCATATTAAGCTAGCTTTTCCCAAAAGATGCTTCATCGGATAGACATGATTTTGTTCTGTAAACCTAGCTGTAAATTAGGCACGTGCTGTTTTAGTTGTTCATGCAATGTATTTCTGGTTCAATATTATAAACAAAAAGTTGTTTTTATTTTCCCTCGTCAACTAATTTGTAAAATATTCTGCAACTGTATCCAGAGTTGGACCAGTAGTTCTCGATCGGCGATTAACCCGTGCCCTAGCTGATCAACTTCTGAATTTGCTATATTTCAGTGATCAAGTTCCTCTTACTTTGAAACGAATCCGGATATCTTAGCCAATTTTCAACGACAAACCAGTCTTACCAACAACCATAGTAAATGATCAAGAACTGATGCAATTAAGGTCGACCTTGAGAAACAATGAACGTGGGTGGTCTCATTAAATATATAAACAAAATGCAGGTCAAAGACATGAAAAGCGAATTTCGCTTGTTTTTTATGTTTATTTGTTTTTATATAAATATATATATATTTATATTTATATATATAATTTGAACGTGTTCCATGTGTCCCTACCTAACCTCCGACTTTAATTTAAATGCAGCGAAAGAGCGCATGCATGAGATCAAGCACATGAAATTCAAACGAAGCTCGTCATCATATAAAAGGCTGTTCAAAACCTTAGAAAATTAAAGGCTGCCATTAAAACAACGGTCTAAACTCTTATGTTAATAGTCAAGCCCAACCTGAAAACTCTGGGGCTGTTCACACACACACACAGAGTATGTTTTTGGGTCAGGATCATACAAAGTCGAAACTGAATTCACAAATTTGTTGGGCGCCGAATGTTTGTGGAAATAAAAAAAAGCCATCAACCCAAGAAACTTAATTCAAAATGCATGCCTTGAAGTAATTTGGGATTAATATATCAATTAAAAAATGTTAGAAAGATTAAAAAATTCAAACTGCAGGCCGATTTTCTTGTATGCACACGGGTTTAGATCAGCGCCGCTCAAAGAAAGAGGAGAAAAAGGCAGGCATGCAGCTAGCCATGCATGCATGTGGATTTTAGGATGATCAACCAGCCGCAATTCTATTGCATTTCCTTACGTACGATCGACCAAGCAATGATCATCTTTTATTAAATTAATGATTATAGGTGAGAAAATTTACATTTTCTGGCTAACTTCACATTATAACTAATTTCAAAATCTAGGATATGCACGTGATCATTAACAACAACTTAAAAATAAATTAAATTTATCAGCTCAAAATGGCAAAGAATTGATATCATATGACGTTTTTCTTTTTGACGTGAGCGTGCTTTTGACATTTAAAAACGCATGTGAAACAGCTCTTCTTGAAAATTAATTAATACACATTTCGAAAGAAAATTATATATATTATTTGAGAGAATATATAATAAGTTGAAAGCTTGACATTTACAACTTGAGGGACGTGAAAATACATCCTTGCCCGTAACGTCGTAGCATACTTTTCTTTATTTAGAAAGTAAAAATCTAGGGAAGGATTGAAGTTGTCTTTTAATAGAAAATAAAGCCTGACTCGGCCTAAGATAATTTAGCATGCAATGTTAATTTATTTTGGAAAATTGACGCCCTCGACCTATTTGTGCATGTTTG
>QEOT01123675.1:58389-79280 GCA_003123785.1 Pterocarya stenoptera
CTCCAAGATAACAAATATAAGAATACAACAACCACTATGCATGCACATGATGACCCAAGTGCAAAATCCGAGAAAAACACCATTTCTCAAAAATCACAAGTTTCTTTTCCCACGTAAGCCAAAAATCACCATTTGGCACAATTAATAACCAGGAATAGTTACTTTAATTCCAATTTTATCCCGTATGCACCATGGCCTCCCCTAGGGACCATCCATATACCCCGGCTCCCTTCGTCACCCCACAGGTAGCGACCATGCGAGTGATACAATACGAGTGATGCCCAGTTCCGCGCCCACCGCGTACATAGCCAAGCATCCTCTGATCTCCGCCAGCACGAGAGATCACGGAGTCGGATCGAGAGCGCTACCATCTCGTCCAAGTCCCGAGCAACAGCTCCAGGGGACGACACTCAGTACATTTCGCTCCCGAGTGCCCAGAGGAGCTCCACCGAGATAATAACCCATCTCGGCTTGGGGGTGATACACACACACCCGAAAAGTCTTTTTTTTACAAAACACAGTTTCCACAATTGTACACACCCACGCATGCGTGCACTATGCCATGAAAATGACCAATTACCAATAACCAACAGTTACCAACAATTTTTTTCAATAACCAACACAGTCTATCAGATAACCAATTCACAATTTATAAAACAGGTCATTGCAAAAATATATTTAAATCTTAAAAGTCTTTTNTGGAAGCACCAAATCAGCAACTCCACAGTGTAAAAACACTGTGGCCGAATACACTGTAAACTCAAATTTACACGGAGTCAAACGAAGACTTGAAAATGATAGGGTAGGGCCTAATGAGGTCGGTGAAGCTAATGGTAGTGGTGGTTGGCCGTGAATGGCGGCGGAAATGGGTGGTTTACGGCCGAGAATTTCAAATCGGAAGTGGAGCTCGCACAGGCGGCTCCGGCGACGGATCGGGGCCGAAAATGGTTCGGTTAGGACGGCAAGGTGCCGGTGATCAAGTGGTGAAGAAATGGTGGCCGGACGGCGGCAGAACGTTGGAAAAACCACCGCGGGTTCGAGCGGCTCGTGGCGGCTAACAGCGGCGTTAGCTAGCTGGATATTGGGTGGGTAAGGTCGCCGGCGCACGGGGGAGCCGATGATGCCGGCGGTGTCGTGCACGACGGGCCGAAGGCGGAGCAGTGGTGGTGAGTTTGTTTCACGCGAGAGAGAGAAGAGAGAAAGAGGGGGTCGGGCACGCGGGGGAAAGCAGAAGGAAAAAGAAAGAAAAGAAAAATAAGAGAAAAAGGAAAGAGGAAAAAGAAATGATGGGGAAAAGAAATGAGGTCCAATCCTCACCACTTTCGAGTTACAACTAATCCTCAAAAATACTATTTTTAAAACAATAAATTAAATAAATCAAAACAAGCTCAAAACTAATTAAAATAAAATATTAAACTCCAATAAAAAACATACTTTAAAATAAAAGGAAATTAAATCGTAGAACACTAATTAAAATCATAAAAGCACACTAAACTAATTTCTCGTAAACACGTTTAAATTAAATTAAACGGCTCAAAAATAAATATTAAATTAAAAAGCCCTTCAATAAAAAGCACGTAAAAACCGGGGTGTTACACTAGTGATCATTAGAACTTAGCTAGAAAGTCTGGGCCGTTACTCTTAATTTTAAACCATATATAGCTTCCAACAAAACCAGTCAAATCTTTATTTTATTAAATGTTGATCCAAGTTAGGAATAATAATTAAACAGGTCCGCTTTGCAAGGGTCAGACCGATGTTAAGGCAACAACGACATCCAATACAATACCCCCACGTAAGCAAGCCCATACAAAAGCCATACGGGATCAATACACTAGATTCTCCCTCTTTTCTTCTCCCAGGCCATCTCTAATTCTCTCCCTACCTACCATCCAACTATTCTTTCGTTTCCAAACTCTCTCTCTCAAATCAAATATAGTGCTACGCACTTTTTTTATCAAATGCAAAAGCACAAATAATTGCAAAAGTACAACCCGGCCTCTGTCTCGTCTAAGCCACCACCCTAGCCAAGTCATATTGTTGTCCCATTGCAGCCTGCAAAAAGAGAAGAGGGAGAACTCAAGGAAGCACTGCTTCTGTTGGAACAAATTACTTCTCAGATTAAAATAAGCTTCTTTTTTATTGAAATGTATCGTTCAAAGGCTGCAAGTTCATTTCTTTGCGTAGATTTTCTAAGACTCGCTAATACTTTTGTCGACAATTACCTGGGAATTAGAATTGTTTCTTTTCTCTTCTTTTTTTCTTAATAGTTCCTTCATTTTCATTTTTTAGTTTTTTGTCTGTTTGTTTTGGTTCATATTCAGCCAGAACTAAAGATGTTCAAGAGAGGTTTTTTCTTTTGGCGAAAACAACTTGTTATTTGGTGGAAGAATTAGGATTTAACGTAGAGTAAGGGAATGGGAGGTTTGAGAGTTATTTTCTCTTCAGTGGAGTGGGTGGAGAAGGGGGTAGGTTTCATGCAAGAGTATTGAAACAACGAAAAGGATTTTTGAAAGAAAGGTGTTTGAAAGAATACGCAACTCAGGACATACTCAGTAAACATTCTCAGTTTTTCATTATTGCATTGCCTTCATACATAACAGTGCACGTATTTATAATCTCAGTACATAACAAACTCTGGACATTAACCATTCAAATATTGACAGTTGTACAAGAATATTATTATGTTAGAGGTTTATGTTCTAGAAGGCTACAAACTATTCTTTCTGAATATTCTTGTTGGTAGTGTGTGAGTCCTCTGTGGTGTTGTGCTATGGTAGAGGAATGTGCTGCATTGCCTTAATATCCTCCCGCGCTTCAAGTGGCATAGTGAGAAGTGTGAGGCTTGGACGTAACAAATGAAAACGAGAAAAAGAAATGGGCTACGTTAATATATCTGACATTTGATCCCTGCTTGAAATGAAGGAGACTTGTAGTGCCTTTGCTGCCACCCGCTCACGAACAAAGTGATAATCTAGTTATGCATGCTTAGTACGAACATGTAAAACTGGATTAACAGATAAATAAGTTGCTCCAAAGTTATCGCACCATAAGGTAGGAGAATCAGTTAGAAAATCACATAGTTCTTTTAATAAGGGTTGTAACCAAACAAGAGGAACCAAACACACATAAAAATTGATAATAAGGTAGGTGGCCCATTAATTTCTCATATGGAGACTTGTGATCTAGTATAGGTGTGGGCATGCAATTAATTAAAAAAGTGGCGGTTTGAAAGGCTTATGCCTAGTAACGTTGAGGCATGGGAAAGTAAGGATAGGTCAATTTCAACTATATGACGATGACGACGTTCAACACTCCCTTTTTGTTGATGGGAGTGTGGACACGTGATACGATGCGTGATCCCATTGTTTTTGAAAAAGACATTAAGAGGACAAAATTCGCCACCCCAATCGGTTTGAACCGAGATCACTTTTTTTTTTAAAGTGTTATTGACAAATTTAAGAAAAGCAAGAAGGAGAGTAGAAACATTAGACTTGAGTTGCATGGGAAAATTTCAGATAAATTTGGAAAAGTCATATATGATAGATTAGTAGTAACGACATAAAATTGGGGCCATGCCCCATACATCCAAAAAGAGTAATTCAAAAGGCCCACTGGACTGAGAAATGGATGTGGGGTGGGGCAAGGCATGAGCCTTGGCTTTATTGCACGCAGAGCACTAAAGGAGCCCTCGTTGACATGTTAAAGGCAGCTAAAAACGACCAAGGATAAAAAAGGTGATCCGAGAAGAAGGGTGACCTAGCCTCTTATGCCAGTGTTGAATGGATGTTCTGGTACCGATAGAAGCTTGAGGAGAGGAAGACAATGCAGAGGAGGAAAGAGTGGTGGTGGATGGCCAGACATAGAGACCATCCTTAACGGGGCCTTGCAGAAGAACCTCCTGGGAACGCAAGTCCTTTACACGAAAAAAATGAGAGTGAAATTCAAAATACACACCATTATCAATACAGAACTGACAAACGAGAAGAAGATTTCTAGAGATTAAGGAAACATGTAAAAGTTTATGTAAGAGAAATTTTCCACAAGGGGAGTTGATTTGAGCCTAGCCAACGTGTTGAATCGGCAAAGAAGACCCATCTCCAATGCTAACAGAGTCGGATCCTTAGTATGAAGCTGAATCCAGATTTAATGAAGACAAGTTTGGTGTGAAGTGGTGAGTCGCAACAGTATCCAAGAACCAACTAGAGGACGGAGCTTGATTTGTGGGAGTGATGTCTAGTTGGTAGAGAATGGGGGTGGAGGGGAGCCTGGTATGACTGGTTGAAGCAATAATAGCAAGTGATGGTCGTATGGCCTGACTTGTGACAAACTTGACATACGAGGCAATAGTTAGATCCATTCGTGAATGAGTTACCAAATGAGGCACCACTGTGATGGCTATGGAATCCAGAGTGACCCCCTCCTCGACCGCTTCGTCCACCTCGAGCATTAGGACTACAACCTTGAAGAGGAGAACCAAGCAACGATGGATTGTGAACTATGTTATGAGCAGCAAGAGAAGAGCCTGGAAACAGAGACTGAGTCCAATGAGTAAGGCGCGATTCATGGTTTAGAATGGAGCTATATATTTGGTAGGGGAAAAGTGTTTCAGGTCTGGTGGTAAGAGAGGTGAAAATGGACTCATAATCAATCCCAAGTCCCGCAAGAAGATAGACTGAAAACTCTTGATCAGTAAGAGTATGGCCAGCGGCACTGAGTGAGGAAAAGAGAGCTTTAGCTTTGTTATAGTATTCGAAAACCGATTCTGACCCTTTTTTCAAGGTCGCAAGTTGATATTGAGTGTGAACCACATGAGCAGAAGATTGGGCTTGAAACATATCTGGCAGGGTCGTCCATACTTCATGAAAGGTATGACAATCTAAGACTTGAGCAAGAACAGAGTCTGATAAAAAGAAATTAATAGCAGAGATAATTAATTGATCTTGAAGCACCTATTTGGTATGTGCTAGGTTGGGAGAACCTTCAAGAAAGGTTGTGGGGGAGGGAATGGTGCCATCTACGTGACCATAAAGTTGATGGCCTTTGAGAAATGACTTTATTTGTGCCTTCTAGAGAAGAAAGTTGTCAATATTGAGCTTAATGGTGACTAGATGAGCTGCAGTATTGATGATGGAGAGACTTATGGAAGGGGTGGGAATTTTTTCTGGGGCTCCATGAATAAGTTGTAGTGACAGTGGTCTTAGGCTCTAGATACCATATTGAAACAATGAAAATGATTTTTGAAGGAAAGGTTTTTGAAGGTATGCGCAACTCAAAATAGTCTCAGTAAACATTCTTAGTTTTTCATTACTGCATTGCCTTCATACATAGCAGTGCACATATTTATAATCTCAGTACATAACAAACTTTGGACACTGAACATTCAAATATTGATAGCTGTATAAGAATATTATTCTATTAGAGGTCTATGTTCTAAAAGGCTACGGACTATTGTTTCTAAATATTCTTGTTGGTAGTGCGTGAGTCCTCTGTAGTGTTGTGCTGTGGCATAGGAACGTGCTGCATTGCCTTAATAGAGAGGATGGCGGACGGGGGAGGGGGTGTGGGGTTTCACGTTGGGTGCAGGCGCATGAGAATTAAAATGGAGAGTCTATTTGTCAAGAGCCTATTGGAGAATTGTTATTCGAGATTTATTAAACCGACCGGTCTGAAGTTATTCTCATAATTAAAATTAAATAAATGATTCTAAAAGAATACACCACTTTGAAAACGTTTTGCATATAGTTTAGCTTAATAAAGTACAATAGTTAAAAAAAGGTGACGGTAACTACGTACTTTGACAAGAAATTATTTGGAGTTAAATTAATTAATTAAAATGGTCGTTCTTTTGTTCATTATAGAAAGTAATCATGAAAGAATTAATCTTTACATTATCCTACACACCACACATCATAATTTTTTTTATTTTTTTTTATTTTTTTCTCTTATTAAATATATATTATATGGATGATGAATAAAAAAATATAAATATTTCAAGAAGAGTAAAATAAAAAAAAATTGAAAAAAAATAAAAAATAAAATAAAAAACATATTAGTGTGTGGTATGTAGGATGATGGATAGCAATGCTCATCATGAAAAACTGACTCTCATGTACCTTACCTTAAAAAGCACTGACTCTTATGTACCTTACCTTAAAAAGCTTTAAACAATAAAAACTTTTTTGTTTTTTTTTTTAATGGTTGGATACTAAAACGCGGTTTCGAGGAAATATGGAACAGACTTTAAGCAAAGTGTTTTAGCTGGCGGGTTTTCTAATCAAGTCGTAAAATTTGAAGGCCGCAACTCGTAAAATTTCAAGTTGCAACTTTGGAAGGTTATGCAGCAAAATAGAAGTAGGTGGACCGCCATGACACGTGTGTTCTTCTAGCTACCTCCAATAGTTATGTAGCATGGCCATTCCTGTGGTGCCACCTAGAAAAATATCGCACGTGACGTAAAGTAAACAATTTAACATAATTAATTATGACGTTGTTCATGAGTTCTTTAATCATAATTTTCTACTTATATATCCCGACATTAATAGACGGAAACTGTTCTCAATTAAATACCACATGATCTTGGCTCATGTAACCTACAATTATTCTATATATGCTCTATTTTATTCTCAAATTTTTTTGGTTTTTTTGGATGAATTTTATCTTGCTTTTTTTTATTTGATCTCCTAAGCAAATCCGAAATCCCAACAAAACAAACACATATATCTCTGTCCCCATCCAACGTTAGAATATACACGTCCACAATATTCTAAATCCACCCCAATCAAACAAGAACAATCTATAGTACACGAGACTCCGCAAAAACTTTGACCCAACCACATCATTGACAATATTATTTTGGGAGAGAACCACCAAATGGTCCAATCTTAAATGTATTTTTATACACTTGTAAGCTAGCCAAAAGAGGTTGAGGAGTGAAAGAAACCTATAACCCCACCAAAAAGAAGAAAAAAAAAAAAAAGTTTCTTTTGCTAACGTGTCACCGTATGATAGCCCTTTTTTGGCTTTTTCTCATTTTTACTTTTCAATCGTCTTTCTTTCTAAAAAGTTTGCAGCCTAACTCTATCCGCCATGGTGCTCTTCCTCCTCGCCGACGTGGACTTCCCACGAATGAAACCCACCATTTTTTTTTTTTTTTCCCGCTTTTACTGAGCGCGTGAAAAACGCTTTCTCACGAGGTTATTGGCTCGGTGAATCCCGTTTTGACTGTCAAGCTTCTAGAAGATGTGGCGGTTTAATGACACGTGGTAAATATTTTTGGGATGACTCATCTAATGTCATTTCGTGACGGTTCATGCACCAAAGCGACGATCGTACTCGAAACAGATAAGGTCGGCTACGCGATAACTTCGAATTACGATGGACACGTGGGGTATTTTGAAAGGTGATGAACTGAAGAGGGTCCCGCTCAGTAAGACAATGACAACCGTACTTATCTCTGTTTCCAGTCGTGTTAAATCTTTATAAATAAACCCCCACACACTTTGAAAAAAAAAAAAAAAAAAAGAAAGGAAATAAAATTCAAAACATCCCCGCAGCTATTTCCTTCTCTCTCTAAGAATATACAATATCGTTCTCTTTCTGCAAAATCGTTGCCCGAAATGGGTCTGCCGGAGATGGATCCACTTTCTCAGCTAAGTTTGCCTCCTGGATTTCGTTTTTATCCGACGGATGAGGAGCTTCTGGTGCAGTATCTATGTCGAAAAGTAGCAGGACATCATTTCGATCTGCAAATTATCGCTGAAATTGATCTGTACAAATTCGATCCATGGGTTTTACCAAGTAAGATTAAGCTCACCATACAGTAGTACCAATAAACCGTTAACGATAACTCAAATCCTTTACGGCTGTACTAAAGTTTTTAGATTTTTTTTTTTTTTTGGCAGGTAAAGCCATATTTGGTGAAAAAGAATGGTACTTCTTCAGCCCCCGGGATAGAAAGTACCCAAACGGGTCAAGGCCAAACAGGGTTGCGGGTTCTGGGTATTGGAAGGCTACTGGAACTGACAAGGTGATCACTACAGAGGGTCGTAAAGTTGGCATCAAGAAAGCCCTGGTTTTCTACGTTGGAAAAGCCCCCAAAGGAACCAAAACTAATTGGATCATGCACGAGTATCGCCTCCTAGAACACTCACGAAAGAACGGAAGCTCTAAGGTAACCAAAACAAGCTTTAAGAATTAAGATATGTACTCTAGTTCTCATTTATTTCTGCTGGGTGTTTGTGCTCTCTTCTGATAGATCTGTTTTTTCCTTGGTTTTCTATTGTTGCAGTTGGATGATTGGGTTTTGTGCCGGATTTACAAGAAGCACTCGAGCTCTCAGAAGCCTACGACAAGCATTTCGAGCAAAGAACAGAGCAACGATTCATCGTCTTCGTCCCACTTGGACGACGTGTTGGAGTCGTTGCCGGAGATCGATGACCGCTTCTTAGCCTTGCAGCGCATGAATTCTCTGAGAAACCAACAACACGATGAGAAGTTCAACTTTCAGAATCTGGGTTCCGGGAATTTCGACTGGGCCAGCCTTTTAGGCGTCAACACGGTGCCGGAACTCGCATTGGAAAATCAAGCTCAGGCTCAAACTAATTGCACAAGTAATGACATATATGTCCCTTCCATTCCGCCACTTTGCCACGTGGAGTCCCCGCCGGAGAAGTTCCGGAACACGGTGGATGAGGAGGTTCAGAGTGGACCAAGAACTCAGCGGCCGGTCGATAACTCGTTCTTCTTCCAGCAGTACCCAAACTTGTTGACTCAGAACTTTTCTAACACGCTTGACCCGAACGGGTTTAGGTACCCGAACCAGCCGAGTGGGTTCGGGTTCCGGCAGTGAGAAAAGTTCATTTAGTGAATTTCTAATTAGAACAGTGGGATTGGATTATTATGTAAATATTTTTGGGATTCTTTGGTCTAACATTTTGGCTTTAGATTCCAAAAGAGGAAAGTTGGAACTTCACTGTTAGGGTTCTGTAGAATCAAATCAAGGCGGCAATCAAAACATTTGACCCTTTTTTGCTGGGGGTAGGGGGCATAGGGCTCAGATTCAAAATGTCCACGAGAATAAGATATATATACCTTTCTGCAATTTAAATGCATATTAATTAGAACATGATTTCCAGTACGTACGTAAGAGTTCAAAAATCTACATCAATCAATTCTTTTCGTCGGTTTTCTTAATTATTTGTTTGGGGACACATATTATATTGTCTTGCAACATTTTGGCCTCATTAATTAATTATGTTGCATGTGAGTCTCTGACTAATGAATTCATTTGATTGCAAAGTAGACAGCTAGGTAGTGCTTATAAGACAACGTGGTAGGGCATGTTAATGATAATGGTTTTAGTTCAAAGGACATATGTAGGTCATGTATTATTGTGGTCGGTGTTTGAAGGCGCTCCTCCCCATTAATGTGGATTAGACTTATTATCATGCGTTGGAGATGGCGCAATGGTTGTGAAGTAGTGTTAGGTTCATGTTAAAGCCATCGGAACACAGAGTGATGGGCATTGCAACAGAATGAGGACAATGAAATAAGGATTCTCTCTCTCTCTCTCTCTGTTTTTTTTTTTTTTTTTNATGCTACATTGTAATTACTCGAATCCTGACTAGTTCGCTAACTTTTCAAATCAGAAAAATAATGACCTACTAATGATGAGGGATTGTGAAAAATATTCAAGCCTCCCAAGGCTCTATTCAACTCAATTGGAAACAGAAAGAGCAGGAAAATGTCCCGAGTATTTTTTAAGCTACTGATAATATACTATTTATGTGGTGTTTAGAGAAAAAAAAAACTGACCAAAAGGTCTAGAAATTAAGGTATATTAATGGTGATGTTGAAAATTAGTACTTATAAGCACTAGATACTACTAATTATCTAAAGGATTGTCTGAAATGCATGTTCTTAAAAATGGTCTCGAGAGAGCCAATCTATCCTATTAAAGCAACACCAATTGTATTCACTCAAGAGAAATTAATTCCCAATCGGACTCAGAAGTGTCTCATCTCATCTCTATTGTGTAAAATATACACACAATGATGATAAACTAAAGTAAAAGCAAGCAAGGTCAAGCACAAGACACACAATATACGTAGTTCGACAAATTGCCTACGTCCACAGAGCTATAGAAATCTTATTAACTAGATGAAATTACAATCACTCAATCTCAACTAACACTCTCTATGATTTTTTGCTCTCTTACACAATATGCACTCACTTGACAATTGTTATCTCTTAAAAAAATGCTGAAAATCATACAAAACAAGTCAAATATAGCATATTTATAGTAAACGGCGCTGGAAATCCTAATCTGGCAAAAAACTATGTTGTGCTGAAAACCCTAATCTAACAAAAAACTATGTTCTTCACTCGAGCAGTATGTCGAGCGCGCATCGAGCAAACAACCAATCATCATTAGCTCGAGCGGGGCTTGAGCAAACACTAGGATTTGTGTCTTGCTCGAGCCCACTATTAAGCAAGACTCGAGCAAACTCACAGGTTGAGCTTCACTCCAGTACACGTCTAGCAAACTTTCTGTTGCTCGATTTTCAGCTCCAAAACCAGTCTCCACCTTGAACAATCTCTAACTTGGCGACTGGGTCTCTATATGCTAGCCAGTGTTTCCAGCAAAGCCCTATCATCTCTGCAGCTCACAGCTTCCGTCTTCAAACAAAAAGACACACTGAAGTCAAGCCCGACTTTAGTCCTCCACATACATCGCCATTAGTTAGCACATCCATTGGGTGACTCAGAACTCCCACTACATTAGGAGTATTCGGTCTTGCACCGATCTTGGCAATTTCATCCAACTTTCTCAGGCTTTCATGAGGAACAGCAAAACTGAATCCTTTTGCCTTCCTCATATGTTTTGCCCAATCAAGCCTACCTTTTCACACTTTTGTATTTTTCTACACATCATTGGACCCTACTGTTAAAAACAAAGAGTTAAATCTTTTATCATGCGCTAAGACCAGCACACTCTTAATGATCTCCCAAGCTCCTCCAGAGAACGCTACTGCATAACTGTTGTCCTTAAGTTGTCCCACAGATATTAGGTTTTTCTTTAGATCCAGAACGTGTCTGACTTGTTGTAAAGTCCACACGCCCTTGTTTGGAAGTGTGATGTACACATCACCTACTCCCACTACATCCAATGCCTCTCCATCAGTTGCATACATCTTCTCAAAATCACCAACAACATAATTCTGCATGATTTTTTGATGTGGGGTACTATAGAACGAAGCTCCTAAATCCAACACACAATCATCAATTGGATTGTGCATTGCAAGAAGTAAGGCATCATGAATTACTTCTGCCACTACATTCACTCCATCATCCTAAATATTTTCTTGATTTCTGTAATTTTTCTTAATGTGGCCCGGCTTGCCACAACTCTAGCACGTGATCTGCTATCCAGATCTCATCTTGCTGCTCTTCTCCATGTTCTTAGAGCTTGACCTATCATGTCCTTTGTCCCGATTGTCAACATTCAGGGCCGATTCTGAACCCAATAACTCACTCGAGTCTTTTCTACGTATCTCTTCAGCAAGGATCATGTCACGTTTGTCGTCGCAATTCAGTTCCATTTTGCCAGCTAAACTACTCACAAGAATCCTCATGGCCTCCCAAATATTTGGCAGGGATGCCAATAGAATCAATACTCTGATTTCATCATCAAACTCAATCTCTACAGAAGACAGTTAATTTGTGATCATATTGAATTCATCCAAGTGTTGTGCCACAGGCCCACGGACATACCTTTTGACATATTCATATTGAACAATTCTTCATCAAGTGCACTTTGTTATTTGCTGACAGCTTTTCATACATATTTGACAAAGTCGTCATGAGATTCGTCGTGGTTATCTCTTTATTGACATTGTGTGCCACTGTTATTGACAAGGTCAGCCGAAAAATCTCTAGAACTTGTCGATCTAACAGGGTCCACTCAACATCATTCATGTGCTCCGGCTTCTTTCCCAACAGTGGAAAGTAGAGCCTCTTACCATAGAGATTGTCCTTGATCTGCATATTCCAGTACCCAAAATCAGTGTTGTCAAACTTCTCAATCCCGGGTGCTTTCACTTTATCTCCAGCCATCATTCTCCTTCAGATCAGACCTTGGTTTTGATACTAGTTGTTGTGCAAAATACACACACACAACGATGACAAACTAAAGTAAAAGCAAGCAGGATCAAGCACACGACACATAATATACGTGATTCGACAAATTGTCTACGTTCACAAAGTTGTAGAAATCTTATTAACCTGAAGAGATTACAATCTTTCAATCTCAACTTACACTTTCTAGAACTTTTTGCTCTCTCATATAATATGCACTCACTTGACAATTATTCTCTTTAAAAAAAATATTGAAAGTCGTACAAAACAAGTCAAATAAAACATAGTTATAGTAAATGGCGCTGGAAACCTTAATATGATAGAAAACTACGTTCTTTGCTCAAGCGGTGTGTCAAGCGCGCATTGAGCGAACAACCAATCAACATTAACTCGAGCGGGATGTCGAGAGGGGCTTGAGTTAACACTAGGGTTTGTGTCTTTCTCGAGCCCACTGTCGCGCACGACTTGAGCCTACTGTCAAGCGCACCTTGAGGGAACTCACGGGTTGAGTTTTGCTCGAGCGCACATCGAACAAACTCTCTATTTCTTAATTTTCAGCTCCAAAACCAATTTTCATCCCAACATTCTCATCTCATTACATCATTACAACTTTCTCAAATTTTCACACAAAATATAATAAATCATTTAACTTTTTTTAAATTCCAATTCAACTTTTTTAAATTCTAAAACAATAATAATATTAAAAAATAATATTTTTTTAATATTTTTTTAATTTTTATCTTTCATCTAAAACTATATTATCTCATTTCGAAAGCTAAACCACCCCTACAATACAAACAATAAACAGAAACATAACTATATAATATTAATTAAGTTGCTGATGTACTTACTGATGGATCTACACAACTCCTTTTTCACTATTCTTTTAAGGTCGGAGTGACGGATGAAATTGCAACAAAAAAGAATAATTTAAGGATCCCGACTACATATATGTGGACTAATTCACGAGAGCTTACATATATATATATATAGAATATATATAACATTGAGTACTACGCGTACACGTACTCTTAAATTTTTTAAAAAAGGTTTCCTTCTAAACAATTAAGGCATTCTATTTTACTAAAAAATGCAGTAAGATTTATATATATTTAAAAAAATCAGTAAGATTTATATATATTTGCACATAGCTTTCAAACTTTAAGGAAAGAGATAAATGGCAAAGTAATAACCCTCGAGAATCTACGTCCACAATGCTCGCCAAGTGTCGAGATCGGTACGGCCAAAAGTTTAGAAGATAAGTACTAGGTTTGAAACTTGAAATCTTGGTTCAGTCAGATTGTTCCATAGGAATATTATTCTCAGATGCCAAAGAACTTTTTCCACGCTTTTCAGATAGATATGCTTTGACGGCTTATGTATTATTTGGTTCTTTACTTGCACGTGTAGTCAAACTCATAATTAAATAATATCTTTGACAGCCCCTTTTCTGTTACTTCTTTTTAAGTTATTGTCTATTTAATTGGACAACCTCATTTGCGTGTATCTAAAGATTACGATCCAACAACCTTATCCAATATTAGAATTAGTGGGCTAGCTGTTTTTGTTGTTTCTGATCATCGAATATCAAAAGCAAAAAGAATCTGAAAATAACAGCGGACTTGAACTACTTTTGAAGCGTAGAGCTGCCTTTATACAACAGAATAATTGTATTATCTCTAGATCAATTAAAATAATATGATTTATAAAGTGTAGATAATTATTAGTAGAATATACTTATAACATATATGATTTCTTCAATTCCAAGATATATATATATATATAAGGTAGTACGTACGTACGTAGAATCTTTCTAATTAAACAAGCTTGCTTGCTTTAAAGAAGTTTAATTTATCTTTTCAAAAATTTCTAAACTTAAGAATTAAACAAGAAAAATAAATATTTGCAACGGATTATTAGTGATGATAATGACTATTTACGATGGAAACAGATTATTTTTAATAAGAAATAGTCATTTTTATAAAAAATAATTAATTACAAATAAACGGTTTTTTTTTTAGCAGCAGTGTTTTGATCTTTTATCGGCATTTCCTAATTCAACATGAGTACTATTGTAAACAACGGTAATCTCATGTCTTAGGTTGAATTGTATGTTCATTATTAGCATGCACGTACATTCATGTCATGGTTTCATGTGAACTATATAAAGTTAACACTACATGATGATAATCTCTTGATGATTATATATAATTGTATTATTATCCAAATGAATATATATGAATCCATGAAAAATATTTATTAATTAATTTAGCTATATGGTGATAACTATATATACGAAAGTCAACATTATTGGGTAGGAATTGTACCCACTACTTTTCCAAAAGGAACATAAAATAGTCTTTGAAAACAGCCTCATCTTTTGCCACTCATAATAATTAGCATATACCGCTTGCCCACTTTCTTTACAAAAAGTGACAACAAAGTGATCAAAGACTAAACATCAATAAAGTGGGCAGATAGATGACAAAGATCACCATCCAAGTTCGTTGCAACAATTAGAATGAAAAGTGTTCCAATTTTGTCCCATGACCCGATGATTTGGGAGCATGATCATCATCATGTGTCCTTAATCAATTTTCATATAATTTTACTAATTGGACTAGTACTACTCATGGATCGAGCCAGCTAGCGGTCCTACTTGCATGAGTTGCATGCAGATCTAGACACCAAAGAGCATTTTGCTTCGTGAACTGATCACTCGCGATCTTATTATTATTATTATTATTATTAATTTCAGCTCTTGTGTTTCTCGTGCTGGTCTAGCTACAAATTATATTCAACGTTCTACAAATACAGCTACTACATTAATGCGAACGCGCGTATTTTCTATTAAGAAACAAAGAATACGACTGATAGCAACAATATTATATATTATTAAGCATTCTTGTCTCTGAACCAAAAAAAATTTCTGCTCTCTTTTTTTTTTTTTTTTTTTTTTTTTCAGTGGGTGGCACCATTTTTTTTTTTTTTTTGTTCTTTTTGAATATTTATGCAAAGAGATCAGAATTAACGTCAATATATATTTTTATATATATATAAGTCAATATATATATATAGCGACCTATCTTGCGGCTACTCCTAACGCATGCACTTACGTCATAGATCACTAGCGTTAATGTCTGAAACATCGGCATCGACCCTGCCTAAAGGGGAAAAAAAGGTTTGCAATAAGATAAATGGTATTCGAATTCTTCATGAAGTGTATAAGCCGTATAATTTAAAAATATATATATATAAAAATATAAAATTTACATCGAAAATATTGCATGATGTTTACAAACTCTATTATACTTAGCATTATTTATAAATTTAATATATTTTCTATCGGCATATTTTAGATGATTATTACGTAGGATCTACGTATATATTGTCATGCATGATGTCGTTCCTCCTGATTCGCTCCGCCATTTGTTGCAGACTTCTTTGCTCATGGTTTCTACATCATACATATGTTAAAAATATATATATATGTAATATAAGAATGAAGTTTTTTTTTTTTGTCATATATTCACAGCCTTCGCTTGCGGTGGGAATTAATCAAAAAAAAAGCCTGACTCACACGTGACCATTTGGTGGCCTAGACTCCACAGCGTCCATGATTTTTTTTTTTTTTTTTTCTTTTTTAAATGTACACACGTCACAAAATCATTCAATGGATGAAAGAGCTGCTTTACGACTGTTTCGCCACCTCATACGTCATTCACTTATGACATGTTTAATGGTTTGACTCGACAATTGATGCGTGACGGAGGCCCAGATGGCTAAAAAGTTCTCTCCATTTTGTTTAACGAAAATGATTTTTTTTTTTTATAACTTCAATTTAAAATTTATCTATTTTTTAAAGAAAGAATATCGGATTTACATGTAAGATTGAAAATATTATTATTTTTATTTTAAATTAATTAGATGTGTTGCTTTTTAGGATAAAGAGATCAATTTATTATTTTTACCATAATCAATCTAATTGTTTGTTAACATCAAATATTTAGGGAGCTTTTAATTGGATGTACGCAAATCAAACATCATGAAATAGATCTTACAATATTTATTACTGTATATGTGAGTCTCTCATATGATATAAGTTTTAATTATCCTGTTATTTAATTATTATTTACAAGAGAAAAGGGTGTTCCACGGTTCCAAAGTGGTGGCACATTAAAACTGGGCTCTCAGATCTGAGCCTGTCAGACTTAGACGCGCATAATGAATGGATATCGGCCCATATCATGCAAGACCCAACTTATTGCTTTATCCATTAAAGCGGCCTGTCGAGTACTATTGTATTTATTCAGAATTCGAGATTGGTACCTCCAAAAAGTGTTTGCAACCCCTGACCGTAAACTCAGTTATACCTATGGGAAATGTTAGGTTGTGCCATGGTTTTATTTCAACTGTTGGTGTATTTTAATTTTTTTTTTCATAATTAAGAAATGGACTATTAGTGAATTTATGTATTTTTTTAAATATTAAAAATGTTTAAAAGAAAAAAAAAATACAATTACTAGTCTAGAGAGCATGCCTAGCTATACATGTTGGACGCCAGAGTATCATGATCCATAACCAATAGAGCCAATATTTTTGCATATCCCTAAAGATTTTTAAAATAACTGAAAGTGTTTTGTTTGATTTTTTTTTCTTTCTTTATTTTTCACTCTAAAAAAATTGGTACTTTAATTTGGCCTCAAATGGCGTCTGTTGAAACCCAAATCCATTTGGAATTTTAACTTTTAGGGAAGCTGGAGGATATATGACTATGAGCCTCTCTCTCTCTCCCTGAGCAAAAGACAAAAGTCACAAGCTTCATATTACTAATTAGTGTGTGTTAAAAATACATATATAATCCCGACAAACATCCATGACAGCATCATATTATATATAGAAATGCTTTACAAAAAAAAAGATCACACAAAAACAAATCTATAAGCTGATATGATTTCATATGATATATTAGATCTATTTTACAATCAAGTCACATCAGTTTAAGAGTTTATTTTTATGAAATCTCATTGTATGTGGCTGTTACACTACTCTATTATATAATATACTCTAGCTAGCTATTTGTTTTGGGTAAGTAGTACAAAGATTGGGCCATCTTTAACCTTTGGGATTCATATTATTATATGACATGCTAGCTAGCTAGGTAGTTAGTAGATACGTACGTACCCAGGCGTGTAACTCAGATTGCGGCTTTATGCCACAAGAACAATGTGTACAGAACAGCCTTTATACATGAGCTTTTAGCTCTAATGAGAAACAGTACCATTGAGATTAATCCTATAGATAATTTTGGTATTGTACGTAGCTACATGACATCAACCATATCTTTTTGGCAATTTGATGCTTTTATTAATGCAATAACGTGCACCACACATGCATGCATGTGTAGTGACCGGGACCCAATATTAAAATACAAAGATCCAAAATCACAATCGATCGATCGGCCATTATTCAATTATTAAGTACTAACTTTACCATTCACCGCAATAGAATTGCCTGCCGCGTGGCACCTGCATGTGTGTGTACTAGCTATATATATAGATATATCACGGTTACGTTTAGGAAATTATGTGTATTTTTCTACATCACAGAGATTCATGGAGACGCAAGCTGCAGTTGATCGTGATTGCGACGGTTATAAAAGCGAATGAGAACAAGAGAAATCTGAAGACATGCATGGATTTCAGAAGTGGCGGTTTGGAGCGAGCTTAGCCCTCTCACATTACATGAACGTTTTTTGTTGGAAAATTTGGTTCACATGAGTATATAATTGTACGTACCCAACTAGCTAGCTTGTAATTTCGTGTGACAAATGGAATCTCATGTCTGGATAACACCATGAATGTGCATGTCTGCCAACAGACCAAACAAGTGGCGATCACATGTATTGTTGTATGGATCATGCAACTGTTACTTTTGTCTAAATTTGTTAAGAGCTTAGATATAATTTATTAGAATATTAAGCATGCATGAAACTTATGCCGCTGGAAAAGGAGAAAATTAATTAAGCAATTAGTCATGATGTCGTGGCAGAATAACAGCGATCCATCTCATGAACATGAATAAGATTATCTCATGATCAACTGAAAAACATAGACTCTAATCTGCAGGCCGAAAGCATGTTGAAATATGAAATAACAATATATATTTTCCGGTAATTGTAAATGTCATTGACAATTACGTATGTAAATTATAAAAAGTAAATTATCCCACATTAAATATTATGTAGTACTTGACATCATCATGTATTCTATGAAATTAATTAATGAAACCGAGATGTCTTCGTGATTGTGCGTGCTTATTCACATGATGTCGATAATTAGGGGAGTGATCGTTTTGATTGCATGGATTATGTAATTGGATTCTATGTCTATCGTTTTGGATCTCGAAAGGATATATATATTCATGGATAATAGAATCCAACATAATCCATATATATATATATATATATATATGCATTACCAAACGTCGAAAACTACAATATTTGATGTTGATCAAGGCAATTATAAGCTAGCTAGGTAGCTTAACAATGAATTAAGGGCTGAGTTTCGACCTAATTATAAGTTTGCAATGTTTTCTTCTGACCATCCATGAATTACTAAATAAGGTTGAAACTCATACACGTATAATAAATACAAAAAACGCAAAACTACAAAGAAGAGAAAAAAATATCAGTGGTGGATGCATGGGGTCCCAATATTCTGCGTACCCCGGCCCCCACATGATGATCGACCTGATTCAGTAGTTATTCCACGTCAATGTCTAATCAGGTCGTTGGGAATAATTACATACATTTATTAGATAATTAATGTTGAAACTTTCTTTTTAGCACATAAAATAGAAATTAATTTGGTGGGTGAGATAAAACATTAATTTCATAATCAAATCTAACCTGACGTTATAATTGTTAATTTGTTACTTTTATTTTACTGCCCCGCCGATATAAAACGTTCAGTTTTCGTTTCTACAAGAAAAATGAATAACTATGATGAGTTATAATTTGTGACAAGAATAACTATTAATATATATATATATATATATGTATGTTGAGGGTGGCCGCCTCCAGAAGGTACGAAATAGACTTGTAAGAAATACTGACTTCTATACCTTTCATCATCTGGTCGATATATATTACTGGACCAGTACCTGCATTTTGGACCCACAAAATTAAATTAACCATAATTAGCCTTCTGATCATCGAGGACATGCAGTACTAGTACTACTGTCTGCTTGGAAAAATAATTAATTAATTTGAAAGAAGTACTGAATGCATGTAATTCTTTTATGAAAAATGATATTTGAATTTGTGTATAATAAGTATCCTACATTCTCTTTAAAAAAAAAGTTATTAAGTAATATGAGATTTATATAAAAAAATTATTTTTTTAATAATAAATAATCTCAATTTTTTTAAAAATAATTACACAATATTTACCCATTTCACAATTATATATAATATTACTCAAGCCGGCTTTTACGACAGCCCTCAAAACTCATTTGAGAATATGTTTGTGCTGGTTCTTAATCGAAGGTGACATGGAGAAAAAGACAAGTTATATTGTTCACTCGACATCCAATATTGACCATCAATTTCTAGCCGCCCCGGTTTTGATCGCATCCTCGATCATCAAGTTTTTATGACAAACAACAGCATCTTAATTTATTTACTACTTCTCCTTGATCAGAAGTTAGTACAATAGGTGAATACCAGCTTTGAGAAACTTTGAATCGCTCCGCCTCCCTAAATTAACAACCTCATACGATGGTTGAATGCTTATATCTTAAATAAATTCTTTTATTTGTAAGTTTATATTTTTTTTTTTTTTAAAAAAGAGGACGGAACTTCTAATACTATTTTGAAACCCTCACTTGTAGTAGAGAAAAACCGCCAAACACAACAGAAAATCTATCTTTTCCTACCTAAAACTTTGCAAGAAACTATAGAAACCTACCAAGAAAAAACTATACATTATCGTCTGCTTTTAACATATGTTGTGCCCATTATATCCAATCTCACTAACCTCTAGTCATCCTTGGAAGTTGTGACCAATCCAGGAAAAGGTTGGTCTCGCCCAATGCACCCAGTCTTGGTTTCCTTCTCTATAGTAATGTGCTATGGAAAAATCAAAATCCTGTAATATAAATTGTAGTTGATCCCAGTATTCCCAAAGCTACCATATCGTACATTTGTGAGTGAAGAACCAATTTTCTACAATTGAGGAATCACACTCTATGTCTATAGCTGTATACCTGAGTTGCTGATAGTGTTTTACTCCTTCTAGCACCCCCCTTAGCTCAGCTTCCATGCTTGAACAAGACCCAAAGAATTTTGAAAAGCCAAACACAAGTGACCCCCATCATCCCATAGAATTCCCGATTCCCCCACCTCCAGCGGGGCCTGGGTTGCCGAGACTGCTTCCATCCAAGTTTAGCTTCAAACGGCTAGGCTTCGGCTCCCTCCATCTAATCACTTGCACTTTTGTTTTCTTTACATCCACTACACGAATCTCTATTTTCCTCAACAGGCATGCTTCCCAGATGGATAATTTGTGGATTTATAAGTTGGTATTGAAGACAAACTTATATATATTTATATATATATATTTATTTATATATATAATTAATGCCGCAAAATCTTATTTAAAAGAATTAGAATTTAATTGTAAACTTTTCCCGTAAATAAGATCCTACGTACTAACTATGTCAACGGCATGTGGGAAGGCTTGCCCACTATA
>QEOT01123676.1:0-37253 GCA_003123785.1 Pterocarya stenoptera
TAAAAAAATGATAACATTGCAAAGTTAAGGTTGGACATGCATATGTGGTGAGACATACAGTACACAGTCATACAAACACTCCGTCACAAGCAGAGTCAGGAGGAGAGGGGCAACCAGCCCAACCAAAAAGCTTTTAAAAAACCTCCCCCAAGGAAAAAATTTGAAATAACCTCCCTATGCCTCAATAAATCTTTAAAACAAACGTGTAATCTCTGCAAAAAAAATCAGAAAAATAAATGTATCAAAGGTTAAAAAATTTAGCCCCAAGGCTGTGTTTGTTTCAGCTTAAAATTATTTTTGTGAAACATTTTCATCTCCTGGCATGTTTGAAAAGGGCAGAAAAGAGAGGTAAACGGAAAATAACTAGTGAGTCAATTGAAAAATCATGTGTCCGGTAGAAAATGGCCTACACCTCTCCAAGGTGTAAATCATTTTCCACCCCAGTTTCACGAATTCTTGCAAAAGATAGACGTTGTAGCTGAAAACACATGGCCCAATCACAGACTACCCACATGTTGATTTTAATTTTTTATGAGGATTTAATTAAATTTTTTTCAAAAAATAAGAAATATATTTTTATAACAAAAATTGATCTTTATATTTTTAAAACCTTAATATTATAAAAAAATTGAACACCCAAAATATTAGGGATGGAACATGGATAATTTTATTGGGCTTAAATTAGGTTTAATGGGCCATTTTGGATAAGCCCACAAGCTATAATTTATTGAGGTTGGCTAGGAATTTTAATTAGGCTCATAGGCGCAAAATTTATTATGGTGAATTCAAGGTTTTTATTGGGCTCAATAATTGAATTAAAAGCTCCTTTAATATTTATGGACCAAGTGGGCCATATTAAATTGGGGTTAGGCCCAAGAATTATTTTATAAGTCCAAAGGGACCCCCTTAAAAGTCCAAAAAATAGACTCAAGAGAAAACTTTAGGACCCATAGGCCAAGCCCAAGTAGGTATGTGTAAAGACCAAGACCCAAGGCCCATGAAAAGGCCCAAGCCCTATTACCCAAACATCCAAACCCGAGTACATATATACATGTGTGTGTGTGTGTGTGTTCCAACCAGTTAGCCATGTACTGTTTTCCTTCCCCCTTGCAAACCTAGGGTTGCCGCACCCGAGCCTCAAGCCATCCACTGTGTGTTCATCCCCTTAGCCTCCGTTAGTTCACACTGCCACCACCATCATGTTAGCCAAGCATCCACACTGCCACCACATACGCCACATTGTGAGCCCAGGTGCCTCACTCCGCCAAGGACGTGAATCGCGAAGAAGGCAGCCCCCACGTCTCAAGGCTTCACACCCCCATGGCCTCCCCTCAATGCCCAATCGCACGAAACAGCGGGCTCCAAGAGGATTGATGTCGTTGCACCGCAAGGCAAGTCCACTGTGAAAGCCCCACGTCCAACAGTGAACCCAACATGCCCACAGCCCTTGCACCGCTGCAAACAGCACTAAAACACCTCCCACGTTCATTCCCGTTGCTCTGTTAGCCACCTTTCATATAAAAATGAGACAGTATATCATTGTGAACCACCAAGACCAGCCCCACGCAATACCGACGCAGCCCCTATTTTTATACAACAAAAACAGAGCATTGAGAAGCCCAACCACGTCCAGACCTTCTTCATCCCCTCCAAACCAACAGCCTCTCTTCCATCGTCAAATGCCCAGGCCACTCCTTTGACCCATCATGTAGAGCACAGCAGGCGTTTAGAGCCACCACCATTCAACCACCGGAAACGAGTATCTCCAAGCCGCTGCTTCATGCTGGAAACAACCAACCCAGCCGATCCACCGCAAGGAAAGCCATCAATCTTCCCAGTCGACATCGTGCACGACGGACAAACACTTCCTAGCTCCACCCTAAGAACCACCCAAGAAGGCTACGCTGCCAAGAAGCCAATGGAAGCCCAAACAATGCTGGCCAAACACTGTTAGCTTCCCGCACAACTCATGAACCACCCTTCCACCTCTCGTTAAGGCCCTCACTCTCTCTACCCACGTAAACTTTCTTTGTTCATGCTACTTCTCTCTCCAATGTCAAGCTCTCTCTCTATCTCTCTCTTTTTCTCCCTCATATCACGCACTCTCTCTCTCTCTCTCTCCCCGAGAAAGCTAGATTACAAAAATACCCCTACCCAGTTTAGCATTGACCATAGGGTTTATTATTTATGATTACATTTTTATAATAAAAACAAGAGAAAATCAACATTGGGATGCGGAGATATTTTTAGGCTTAAAATGAGAATTTTAGATTTTTAGGATACGTAGATTATCTAAGTATTTTAGCTTTTAATTAAAAGGTACGTATTAAATTAGAAATTTATGTAAGTTACTTGCCTATTTTACAGGTGATCAATAATGCACCGGAAATATTGATTTAGCGCTACGAGGTAAGTAGTATGATCATACCCTTACACGTATGTATGGTAAATGGCATGTCTTTTATAAAAAATATTATGCATGTTCGCCCTCCATTGAAAGCCCCTTTTTATGTGCTCAAGTCATGCATGGAAGGATTTTTTACTACCATGATAGATATATAAATGCCATGATTTTATACATAAGTTTTTTGTTAGTTGCATGGTACATTTCATAAAAAGCCATGATTTTATGTGAAGAGTTATTCGTCAAAATATTTATGAAAAATCATTTTATGTAAGTTATGCATCAAAATATTTATAACAAGTGATGATTTTATTTATTTATCAAAATAAAGATAAGTCATGATTTTATGTGAAGAGCTATGCTTCAAAATATTTATGAAAGGTCACGATTTTATGAAAAGAAACATGTATCACAACATTTCATGAAAGATTACGATTTCATTTGAAATCTATGATATAATACGGCACGATTTCATTTGAAATTTATGATTATGATATGATAAGGCAAGATATGACAAGAAAGTATACATGTATGATTATGATGAAGTATGATGGTTAAGATACATAACTGCCTATGTTATGATATGAAGACGGTACCATATGTTAAGGGGCATATTGCATTGCTAGGATGTACAAGCTAGTAGTGCACCAAGTGTGTCTTCCTTATGTATGGATTCTACAACCCCGGTCACGGGCAAAATTAGAATTTATTAAGATTCACTAACTCTAACTCACGAGGGTCCACAATGGGTACCAGCCTATGACAAGTAAAATACAAGTTAAGGCATTGCATGCACAGATCAAGTTCATGTTCATGTTATTTACGTATGTAACTATGAGTATGCAGGTCTTTCAAGAAACCCTATGTTAATATTATGTTTACAGGCAATGCAACTCAACATCCCACACCACATACTACACATGTTTTAAATTTTTTTTTTCTTTCTTATTTTATTCATACTAAACTAATTGAGTTATTCTACTCATCATCCAAACACTACATACTTGTAAAAAAAAAATTTAAAAGATGTGTGGTGTATGGGATGCTAAGTAGAATTCTTCTATGTTTACTGAATTATGTGTTGCTTATAGAGTATTCGACTCATTTTTGCACGTTTTTATGTTTTACCCATCCCAAGTGAGGATCTTTATGAGGATGGAACTGTAGGATAGGACTTCGCCTAGGGAGGCGAGGCAAAGGCTTAGACAGTTTATGACATGCTCAGTTTTATGATTTTAGTTTAATAGGTTATTTTGTTCAGCACACGAGACTTGATAGATTTTAATAAGTGCTTCTGCATAGTCTCTTTTATATTCAATATTTTAAGAAAGAACAATTCTATCTATTATATGGAATCTTTTTTACCTAGTGCTTCCTTAGGAATAAAAGAAAATATTTTTTTAAAAGTCAAGGCCAATAGCACTCCGGTTCCCTTATATTTCTAAAAATGACCTTATTCTTAACTATAGGGGAGCGGGGTGTTATAATATTCATATTGAACTATAAGAAAATTATATTTGCAAGTTGGTGTAAATGACATACCCTCCACACCAATGATATAATAGGATTTGATTTGCAAAAGATTTTAATTTTAGATTTCTCTTGCAAACCACATCCTGTCAGCATGGAGGTGTGTCCTCCACACCAGCTTGCAAGTAAAAGGATTCAAACTCTAAAATCATACCTCCATTTCTTCAGAAGGTTTCTGTACCATCCGCCAATATTCACCTTCAATATTCTCAATGGATGGTTCCCACTGCTCTTTAAGCATATCCAGATTACAACCAATATTACTGGCATGTTCAATCTTACTAAAGTATTGGACCTTGAAGTCATCTGCATATTTCTTAAAAGTTTCCAGAGTAAACTCTGGACCAGGTTCAAACCCAAACGTTTCAGCCTCATAAAATCCAGCATCAGCAAGTCCTCCGCTACTAGTCACACAATCTGCACCCATGCGCACAGATCTTCTCCTTTTTCTCTTCATACTATTATGAACTTTTAACCTCTTCCTCATTGAATCTCGATTCTGAAGTTTGTCAATCCTCTGGACTCGTGTAGCAAATTTAGCAGTCTCCCACATATTTTTCTCCTGAAGAGGACAGGGAGGTTTCCACGACGAGGGAGGAACAATGCGACAGACTCCGTATGGTTCAGCTCTTGGGCGTATACTTGCTATATAATTCAAAGTATTTTCAAACTCCTGGAAAAGCCATTTAAAAGTTCAAATANAAGTTGCTCTACAATAAATAAATTATTTAATAAATAAAAATATATATTCCTATGCAAAACAAAATGAGAAAGAGAACGAGAAATCAACTGTTTTTTTTTTATTAGTAGAACAAGAAATCAACTGTTTCACCGAAGATTCAGAAACCCCATGGTTTGGGGATAATCGAAATGGAGCAACATGACTCCAAATATATCATGATTACAAGGATAAATAATTCACTACCTCCCAGAAACTTTTATTTCAACTCCATAGCAGACACCACAAAATTGGATGACATACCATTATGTTTGCGGTATCATGAACTCCTAAGAATCACTTAAATTTTCAACTATTTGAAAAAAAGGCACAAGAAGAAAAAAAAGGATAAAGATCATAAGATTGAATCCATCAGGCCTAGTTTCTCTTTTTGATAATTAAATAATTGTATTAATAAGAATAGGCATAGCCCATCAGGGATAATTTCTAAAAAAATAAAAACAATAATTTTAGCATTTGAATCCAAGATTCACCAGGCACATTGTACTGTTTTGCTTTCTTTTCTTTTCTTTTCTTTTTTTGGGGCAAAATCAAGTAGATATCACAAATAATAACGAATTTAAGGAACCATAAAATTGGATTGCATAGCATAGCATACTGTTTGTAATATCATCAACTCCTAAATATGAATTAAAATTTCACCTATAAAAACAAAACAAGAAATAACATGGAAAGGGGAATAAATTGAATCCACCAGAACGATTACCTAGAGAGAGAGAGATTCCATCAGGCCTAATTTTTAAACAAAAATAATGATAATGTCATCGTGCATTTTTTGGTAACAGAATCAAGTAGTTATTACAAATTATTACGAATATAATGATCCTAAATCCTACATATGTTCACAATAATTTTTTATGACAAGTCATAAAAACAATATAATCAAAAGATCTTAATGACACAGCTGAACTGAAAGTTATCAATTCAGCGCCACAATGATCAAACAAAGGCCCTGCAATTATAATTTTATCCCTGAATTCGTTGCAATCAGACAGAAAATCCAAAAAAGGAAAAGAAAATATAAATAAAATCACTAAATAAAATTAATTAGATTACATTAAAAACTAAATAAAATTTGTGCTTACATGTTCTTGATCCAAGAGTCTGGAATTCCCGGTGAAATAAAAGGAGCTCAAAATACCATCAACTTCCCCCAGCTTTTAAACTAACCAACTACTTGATCCCCAATTGGTTCAAGGAAGCAATTATTACCAGAAAACGATTCTATATTCGAAAACCCTAATTTCAGTTTTTGAAAAAAAAAAAAAAACTAACAGTAACAATAATAATAATAATAATAATAATAATAATAAAAAGGAAAAACAAAAGAAGAGTAAATCTGATGCAGCAGATCTAACTCTAACCCTAACCCTAACCTTAACCAAGATGGCTGGGAGGGAGACAAAGCGATTTAGACAGAGCAAAAGGAACCCCAAGAAAGAAAAAAAAAAGAAAAAAGGTCAACAAGGGTACCCACAGATCCACAAATGAGAAACAAGACCCACCCCACCGAGAAGTCTTGACTGCAAAATCAAAGGAATTTCACCTAGAAGAATCACAAATCAGAGGTAATATAAGATTATATAACCAGAAAAGTCCCAATTCAACAAGAGAGGGAGAAGATAAGGGCATATCCGGAAGGTAAATTAACTCATAGAGAAAACATTCAGTGATTTTAGTTTTGGATTAAAAAAAATAAAAAACAAATACACAAAACAAAAATCCTACATCAAACATGTAACAGATTCTTATGCCCCTCGTTGATTTTATTCTCTCTTTCCCTCGATGATTTTGGCCACAAATGATGTTGTTTTTCCTCGAGAACGACTCAAATTTACGCGTGCACACTGCAGTCCCTCTATAATTTTTGGGTTAATATGGATTTTGTAATAATCTGCAAGTATGATTTTAATTTTTAATAAGAAAATGTAAAAATATTAATATATGAAAAATGTTTTAATTACAAATAAATTTTATAAAAATAAATTCCTAGCATCAGACTATAAAATTAATTTTATACGCTTATATAAAAATATATCTAAATATGACATAAAATTACGTCAATTTCTATATATATTTTCATGAAATTTTTTTATAATTAAAGTAATTCTACATATAATTTTAAAGTACATAAACGTCACATAATCGTTTTAAAAAAGAGTAAAATTTATTATTAAAAAATTAATTAATTTTTTTTAAATTTCATGTTTTATTTATTTTTTAAAGTAATTATGTAACAACTACATCATTCACAATTATAAATATCTTTTCTGCGTGTTTAAAACCGACTTCGGACTTACCCAATAAATCCGACTATGAATTTATGATGGGGCATGGGCCATGGCCCAGTCGGGTCTTCTGTGTGTTTAAAAGAATGCAATTTTTTTAAAATGATTTATTAACAAAAAGAAGTAAGTTTTTATTTTTTTTCAATTTCTTTAGAAATTTACTCGAGACTGGTACCTTCTAGACCTGCTCGTTATTTAGGAGTTGTTTGAGAAATAAAATAAGATGAAAAATTTATAAATAATAATAAAATTATTTATGAATAATAATAAAATAATTTGAGTTATAATATTTTATGTAATTTTAAAAAAAGAGAGAGAGAAAATTTTAAATTAAAATATTATAAATTTAAAATATTGTTAGAATATAATTTTTAATATTATATTTTTTTTAAGATTTGAAAATGTTAAATTATTTTTTATATTTTATTTAGAAGTTTGGAAAAATTATAATGATTTGTTTGAAAAGATCGTAATGACTAATTTGAAAGTATTTATATTTGAATGATATTTAAGAAAAAGATGAAATAAAATGAAATATAATGAGATAAAATAAGATGAGATAAAAAATATCATCAAACATTTTCTAAGACTCAGACCTATTAGCCTTAGGATATATTTGAAAATTTGGAATATCTCATAAATTTGTAAATAGTAATGAAATAATTTGAATAAAGATATTTTATTAAATTTTAAGAGGAGAGAAATAAAAAGTAGAATAAAAATACTAAAAATTAAAATTAAAAAAAAAGTTATTTTTGAATATTATTTTTATTTTTGAAGTTTGTAAAAGTTTTATTAACTTTTATATTTGAATAATGATTACATAAAAAGTTAAAAATTTAAAATTTAAAATTATTTTGTGTTTGAAGTTTAAAAATTAAATTATGAGAAATTTTTAAAATTTTGATATTTTCGTAGTGTACAAACATACCCGTCTCTTCAAAAATGTGTGTTTCAAATAATATTTAAAAAGAAAAATAATAAAGGTATTCTGAAAATTTTGAATAAGAGATGCAAGGGAGTCCGTTTTATGTCTATTTTTTAAAAATATTTTTAAATAAATAAAAAATTTACAATATTATTAAATAATATTCTCTTAATCATTGAGGCTAGAAAAAACTAAAAATAAAAATAAAAAATCCAATCGGGCAAAAAAAAAAAAACAAAAAGAAGCCTAAAACGGATTTCCTAACATTTTTCTTTGAATAAACAAGTTATATCAATATGATCAATAAGAGGTTTGCGCGTGTGGCAAGGGAATACTCAATTGATTTGGTCCCGAACTCTCTATAGTATCTGAGTAATGATATACATATAATATATTACACAATACATTGTACAATAATATTATAAAATAATGACATTTTGTAAAATGATGTTACTTTTATAAGATATTTTACAAAAATATTTCTCATTTAAAATATAATTATGTAAAATGTTATAAAAAAATATTATGTGTAAATGATTTTCCATAGCATTTTGGGGAGGGTGGGATTCAATTCCACTGACGAAACAGCAATAAAGTTACTTATGAATTTATGAGCGTCCTATTTAGGCTGGGGCATATAATGCTATCATAAATGACATTTGTAGCTTGACGGCTGCATGTTCTTTTTTAAAAAGTGACAATGAGTTTATATAAAATAATAATAATATTTTAATAGTAGATTTCAATTTTTTTTTTTTTAAGTATATAATGTTTATACAACTCATAATTGTATCTAATATTATTTTAATATTATATTACAATTCTCCTTCAAACAGAATATTTTTTCTTTCTTGATAGGTAAATAACCCTTGTTTGGATGAGAAATCATCCCAACTCATCATATCTCATCAATTTTTTTAAAATTCTATATAAAATATAATAAATAATTTAATTTTTTTAAATTTTAAAATAATAATAATATTAAAAAATAATATTTTAACAATATTTTATTTAATTTTTAATTTTTATTTAAAATCATCTCATCTTATTTTACTATCCAAACGTAGACTTGAACTTCTTATCCGTGCTAGAAGAAGTAACGAGATACATGGGAATCAAGCCCAACATTTGAATTTGAGTAATAATATATATGTATAACTGTTTTATAATTTTTTTTATAGAAATATATTTAAAATTGAAGGTATTTTTACAAAATGATGTTTATTTTTATCAATTATTTTATAAAAATATCATTAATTTAAAAAAAATTATATAACGGACTGTGAAAATGGTTGTTTGAAGGTATAATTGTGTCCGTAAAAATTTGAGAAATTCTTTTATGAATAGTGAAGCAATAAAACCGCGTCCGGAAGTTTAAGGCCTCGTCATTTTCACAAAATTTTTTATCTTATCTCATCTCATATAATAATTATAATTTTTTCAAATCTTCACAAAAAATAAAATAAACAATTTAATTTTTTTAAATCTCAAAATAAAAATAATATTAAAAATATATATTTTAATAATATTTTATTTAACTTTCAACTTTTATCTCATCTCATCTCATATGTAAAAATAAATGAATCCTTAGTCTCACCTTAAAAATATATTTCAATAAAGAATTTGTGAAATATTTCTTTAAAATTATTTTTAACTTAAAAAAAAAAAAGAGAGAGAGAGGAGAAACGAAATTGAAGCAGGACACCACATGGCTTATATTATTTAAAGTAAAATATGATGAGAAGTTGGTACGTTTGGAAAGAAGTTGGGGGAAAAAGTATCACCAAACACTACTCTACTGTAGCCAGAAAACTCTCACGCCCAAACATGCACTTGCACTTGCACTTTCCTGTCCCCCTTCCTTTGCCTCTCGCTGCATGAGAAGATCAAAGATTAGTCTTTTCACATTTTCATGTTAATATAAACTAAATCCATTTTCTCAATTCCACCTAAAATAAAATCCAAACAACTTGAAAAAATAATGTTATTTTTTAGGCTTTCCATGTCTAACATGTGTAATAGAGTTAAAAGCCTAGATGAATCAAATTCCTTTTCTAGCCGTTGTTTGTTTAGCTAACTCAAATTAAAAAAATAACATTTTTCCCCTCAATCTCGCTTTAGCACAACCAGAACAAACTCCAAAACATGAAACACAAGGAAAGATCATATCTTTATTACTAGGTGTGTAATCGGTTCAGTTTTGAACATATTTTAAAGTCAAACCGGTATATACCAATTTTGAGATCTGAAGTACAGTCTCCAGTATCTATTATAAGGGAAGATTCTAAGGTAGAAGAGTTGATTGTAAAACAAAAAGGAAAATGGGATGAGGGAAGGATTCAAACTATTTTTTCAATTGAAGAGACCGAGTAGATTCTAAGTATACCTTTGAGTAGAGGTAATGCACAAGACAATATTATTTGGGGTCCATCGAAGAAATGTGTTTTCACTGTTAACAGTGCTTACTATCTGCAACTTGAAAGATTAAAAAACAATAGAGGTGCTTGCTCAGAGGAAGAGAATGAAGATAAGAAATGGATGAACATATGAGATATTGAAGTGCCAGGGGTGGTAAAGCTTTTCTTATGGAAGGCTGGTAATGATTTGCTACCTACTAAAAAGAACCTATTCAGGAGAGAAATTGTTGCAGACCAAAGATGCCCAAATGCTATGCAGAAGATGAGTCAGTCGTGCATGCTCTTTGGGAGTGTACAGCAGCAAATGATATTTGGACAGGTATTCAGAGTATGGTTCAGAAAGGGAGTAGTAAAGAAGCAGATTTCATGCATTTGTGGGAGAAGCTAATGGAAAGATTGAATAAGAACCAGCTTGAGGAGATTACAGTTATATTCAAGAAAATGTGGCTAAGGAGGAATGGATTTGTGTTTGAAAATAGACTCACTTGCCCAAGAAGCTTACTAAAAACAACAAAAGAAGGTCTTGAAGAGTTCCAGCATTCTCGAATAACACAGAGGAAGGATGATTAGTTACCAAATGTTGGCATCAACAAACAGACATGGGAAAAATCAGAGGCTGGGCTTGTAAAGGTAAATTGGGATGCTTCCCTAGATATTAAGAGAAAGATAATGGAAGTGGGGATCATGATCAAAGATGGAGAGGGAGAGACTTTGGTGGCTGTTTGTGGTCAAAGGTAGAATGTACAGAATCCAGTAGTGGCAAAATGCTATGGACTTTGGAAGGTTTTGAAGCTTTGCAATGAGCTTAATATTCAGAAGGCTATTTTCGAAGGAGATGCTAAGGCTATTGTATTGGCAGGCAATAGTCATGAGGATGATTTGTCCTATTTTGGTTCTTTAGTTGAAGATATACGGCTAGTATTAAAAAACATATCAGATTGGTTATTACAATTTGCATATAGAGATAAGAATATAGTGGCTCATACTCTCGCTAAGAAAGCTTTAAGGCTAAAAGAAGAAAATGTATGGATTGAGGAAGTTCCAGACTTTATTGTAAATTGTCCGAAAAAAGACAAACTTTGTATTGTGCGAAATTTGCTAATGAAATGCAGAGGTTTTCTTTAAAAAAAAAAAACTTTTGCCTGGTTGTCTCCCATATCTTCTTATCTTCTTTTTTTTTGGGTGCTGCCTTTGTTGCTTCCAAGTAGGAGTAATCTACTTTTGACTTTTTTTGTAACAACCCGGCTCAAGTTCCTCAAACAACCCCATCAAACTTTCTCCTTTGCAAAACAACCTCAACGTCCATCCTAGAGGTGGTAATATGCGATGTGATCCATGAATCCAACACAAATACAATACAAAATTAGCATGTTTGAATTTCATATAAATGACTTCGGGTCAAAACGGGTTGATTCATAAATACATGATTAGTAAATAGGTCAACCCGCAATATCCCGTTTTGATTTTATTTCAAAATTACTATATTATTATTGTTGGATGGTAATATTGGTAATTGTCAATATGCTTATATTTTTACTGTTGTAATTGTAATTTTGAAACTATGCTCATATTTATTATTGTTACATTTATAATATTGGTTTTATTATAAATTCAAATATAAAAAATATTGTTATTTTTTGTTTGTAGGTAGTATTATTTTTTTTAAGATATTGTGGCTGCTAATAAATATAGGAATTGAACTTTGATGTGAGATTATACTAATCAGGTCAAATGAATTATGCATGTCAGCTTAATTCATTTACATAAAACGAGCTGAAATAGATCATGTCGTATTGACTCATTTTTAACTAATTATTAAAGGAGTTAAAATGGGTCGTGTGATGTCACCCGTTATTTAAATGGTTGTGTTAGCATTTGAAGGTCTAGCTCATTTATCTTAACATGTTATATTCGGATTGATCTATATAGTTGAATGTCCATAATTTAACACGACACAAACACAATCTACAAACAAATTGACACCCCCTATTGTAGCCCCCTCTGTTGTCATTCTCGTCGCCACCTGTCGCTCTCTCTCATTTCTCACATCCCTCTATCATTGTTGCTCGTTACATAGGCACTCCACTATCGTGCTCCACCGCACAGTAAGCCCCTCGGCCTTTCCTTCCCTCTGTTTCATCTCTTTGATGCACACTCTTTCCCTCATTCCAATTTCTCTCTCTCATCTCCTTGTTTTGTGCCACACCTAGTGCCGAGTTCTATGTAGCCAACACTGTGAAGCTTCACTGCATTATCACAAGCCATTTCACCATTCTTAGCCTCACCTTGCAACAACCTCTCTCCCATTCAATTTGTCTATCTGTTCAACCCTCTCTCTCTCCTCTCTTATCTATTTCTCTCTCTGTCTAACATGTTTTATTTCAATTTCATTGTTCGCAGTTGCTGCTGCCCCTTTTAGTTGCTTGACAATGCGTCTTAATCAAAATTTTCAAAGCCATTTTGTATGTGTTAGAAGGGTCAAGATTGAGCTATTTACAAGTTTAGTGTACAATGCATTATTTATTATAAGAAAATTTATATATACTATACTACTATCCCACTTTTATCTCATTATGATGAGGTGACATTTTCTATTAACCTTTATATTTATATTTTAAAAAATAAATGATCATCCAATAGTGATAAATATACCATATTTTATATAATAAGATGAAAGTAGGATGAACATGTGTTGTATAGTATTACTCTTATTATATGGCTCATTATATTCATGAAATTATTAAAATATGAATTTTTTTTAATGTAGAAAAATGCTAGGGAGCCCGTTTTGGTTCCCGATTTTGTTGCCTGATTTCTTTTCTTTTTTTTAAGCTTTTTTTTTACATCATTTTTTTAACACTTTTAAATATTTTTTTAAAAAGAAAAAATTCACAATATTATTAAACAATATTTTCTTAATCACAAGGTATATAAAAAAAAAAAAAAAAAAGCAATCATGCAACAAAATCGGGAGCCCAAAACGGGCTCCCTAGCACTTCTCTTTAAGGTAATATGATGCAAAAGTCTAACATATAAGGTCATTGGCAATACATTTCGTGTCAATATTAAATGAGAGTTTCTATGGGAGCAGCCTCATTTTAACACACTGGCCACACGTATGGGATGAGGTGGTCATTTAATGTATGATACATATTTGAGAGAGCTATGTGAATGAATCGTTGTTGCTCACCTTGCCCCCCAACCGTGCATGTCTACCTCGCCCCCCAACCATGCCTCTCCACCTCACCCAAGCTAGGTGGAAGGGATATTTTTCCTTGTTCAGGAGCCGGGCCTTTGCCCGTAAAGCCTCTAGGCCTGAGACTAGAGCGTGCCCAGCCTCTTGTGAAGGGAGCCTTGGTCGCGACAGACACAGTCGAGGTCCGAATCACACATGAAGAGGGCATGTCGCATTAAATGTGCCGACATGGTATGTGAGTGAAGAATCTCAATAGAAGACTCAGTTACCGACAAGGGGCTGCCTCATTGAATGTAGTAGTACAGTAGTCTGAGAGAAAAAAAAAAAAAACCCTACTAAAGGGGAACAGGAGACGAAGAAAAGGCAGGTTACTCATTCGATCACTCTCTCTCAAACTCTCTTATACTTTTGCTTCCTTTTTCTACCTGAGAGCAGGGGTGGAACTAGTATAAACCCCAATACTCATACTTACAAAATTTTTATTGAAATTGTCCCTCCAAATCCCAATACTCACATAACCTCTCTAACTTCTCACTTCACTTCATCTGACACGGTGATAACTGAATCACAAATCTGCTGCTTACCAATAAAGTATAAACCTTGAAAAGTGAACTCAAATATACTACTTACAGATAACACATCACAGAGAGAGGGGGAGAGGAGAAAATACCAACGGCAACTCGAGTGTGGCCTTTGCGACTTTCTCAATCTTTCCGCAGGCTGCAGTCACTCAAAAATGGCCTTTGGTGCTTCGCCTTCACCTTTCAGTTGGTGTGGGCTACCTTCTAATTCTTGACCTTTCGCTGATGAACTAAGCTCAATTTTGTTTTTTTGTAGAAAAATGGGTTCTTAAATCTTATTTGTGGACTCTGGTCTCTGTTACTAGCCATAAGGTACTGATCATTGATGGTCGATGGGTTTCGTTTTTAATAGTCAGTGCGAGTGCGACTTAGTGCCTTGGCCTTTCATAGTTCGTCCTTCGAGTTTGAGTATTAAGACCCCTTGCCTTGACGAACTGATAAAGTAAAAGTTCTAATTGGAAACATAACACAAAAATCCAAAGGTTTATATAATATATTATTTGTTGTGAACAATAATTAAACAAGTACTAGTCAGAATTGGAAGGTTCTCTTTTCTTGCAAGTTCGAGATTTCTTCCAGTGTGTGATGACTCATGAGTGTTCTATGTGCCTTTTTTTAAATAAGAAAAAACATTAGTTGGGATTTTTATTTTGATTCTTATGAAATACTGAAAATTGAAAAAAAAATAAGTTTGTTCTTTTGTGTAGGTTACCCATAAACTTCTAAGTAGTGTTATCAGTTATCTAATTTGTCTGCATCTTTTTTATGAGTTTATTTTAGAGATCAAATGCTCAGAAAAGGTACTTTATGATCTTTGAGAGAGGGCCAAGCAGCCACCGACTTTTAAAAGGTACTTTATGAATTTTTCAATTCTACCAGCTTGATGATTATTTTGTTGTGATAGCTTGATAGAACATTTGCATCTAGTGTTTTTTTTTTTTTCCACTTAGTAATAAATACAAACTATACAAAAAAATCTAACAACTTTATATCATTACTTATTAGATACTTCTCAAGTTTATTCTTGATCTATAAATTTTTCTTAAAGATGTGGATAATTCGAAGAGTAATGTACATTTAGAGAGCTCGGTAACAACGGAACGTGATGCTTCTATCACTGATGAGCGTTCCTCTAAAATTTCAAGAATCCAACCTGAAGAGATGGATGCTACCTCTTTGGAACGTGATCCAGGATTACATCCACAAATATGAAAATTTCCTACTAACCTACAAGATGAGATCTGACGTGCCTATCTTAAAACTGGTCCATATCAACCTAAACTTTCAGAATCTCCATTTTCAAGAACAGGCAATCAACGTCGCCGGTTTCAATTTTATTGGTTCTAAAGATATTCAAATTGGTTGGAGTACTAACCATCGAAGAATTCTGTATTTTGTCTTCTATGCTACATTTTTGCTAAGAAATTAAGGGTTGTCCAGGATCAAATGAATTTACCAATAAAGGTTTTGACAATTGGAAAAAAAATAAATGATAGAATGAATTGTCTTTTAATAGGACATGTGGAAAGAAATCCAAATTCACCACATAAAAATGTTGTAACATGTTGTAAGGATCTAATGAATCAGTCAAGACATATTGACAAGTTAGTTGAAAAACAAGTATCACAAGGGATAGAGAATAATCGGTTGTGACTCAAAACTTCGATAGAAAGTGTTCGATGACTTACTTTCCAAGCTTGTGCCTTTAGAGGTCATGATGAAAGCTTTTACTCAAAAAATCAAGGTAACTTCATTGAACTGATAAAACTTCTGGCAAGTTATAATGACCAAGTTAAAGGAGTTGTCATGAAAAATGCTCTATAGAATGCCAAATATACATCACCCAAAATTCAAAAAGAAATTTTGCATATATTTATAAACAAAGTGCGAAATGTGATTCGAGAAGAAATCAGGGATGCCAAATTTTATATTCTTATTGACGAAGCTCGAGATGAGTCTCAAAGAGAACAAATAACTATCATTTTGAGGTTTGTTGATAAAGATGATTTTATTAGAGAGCGATTTTTTCATATTGTGCATGCCAAAGATACTATGGCCCTAACTCTAAAAAATGAGATATATGTTCTTCTTCCTAGTCACGACCTTCCAATTGAGAATATTTGAGGTCAGAGATATGATGGAGGAAGTAATATGCATGGTGAATGGAATGGATTACAAGTTTTATTTCTTAAAGATTATCCATATGCATATTATGTGCATTGTTGGGCTCATAAACTACAATTATCTTTAGTTGCAGCCTTTAGTGAAGCCAAACTTGTTCATCAGTTCTTTGTCCATTTGACATCTATTATCAATATTATTGTTGGTTCTTCTAAACCTACTGATGAATTACAATCTGCTCAGGCTGCTCAAATTGAAAGTTTGATTACTTCTAATGAGATTGAGATTGGAAAATGAAAAAATCAAATTGGTACGCTACAACGAGCTGGAGATACTAGATGAGGATCTCATTTTTAATCTGTTTGTAACTTGATGAGGATGTTCAGTGCTACTTGCTCATTTATTAATACTATCTCAAATGAGAGATCAAATTATTCTCAACATGGTGATCCTGAAACGGCTTACATGGTATCAACATCTTTTGAATTTATTTTGATATTGCATATGATGAAATAAAAAATATGGAAATTACTAATGCACTTTGCCAATCTTTGCAACAAAATTTTTAAGATATTGTGAATGTCTTGAACCTAATTTCAACCATAAAAGTACTCATTCAAAAGTTGAGAGATGATGGGTGGGGAGTCTTTGCTTACTAATGTTAAATCATTTTATGAAAAACACCAAATTAATATTCCTGATATGAATGACAAATATACTAGAACTCGAAGCAAATCTCGTCGTCAAGTTAACAAGTCATTGACAACAATGGAGCATCATTTTAGGATTGATATATTTACTGCTACAATAGACTTCCAGTTGTAAGAATTGAATAATAGATTTAACGACCATACAATGGAACTTCTCATTCTTAGTGTTGCTTTAAACCCTAAAGGTGCATACAAATCATTTAAAATTAATGATATATGCAAATTGGTTGAGAAGTTTTATCCACATGATTTTACTAAATAAGAAAATTCATTTTGAGAATTCAATTGCAGCATTATGAGCTTGATGTGCTGACGCATCTAGATTTTCAAGATATGTCTACATTATCTAAGCTATGCAGAAGACTAGCAGTTTTAGAAAAGTTAAAGATTTATTATTTGATTGACATGTTAATTCGTCTAGTATTAAATTTTCATTTTTTTTTGCCACTACTAAGCGAGCAATTTTTGCCATGAAACTTATAAAAACTAAATTGCATATTCGAATGGAAGATAAGTTTTTTGGAGATCATTTGCTAGTTTATATTAAGAAAGAAATTGTCAAGAATTTCACTTCAGAGATGATAATAGATGAATTTTATTTCATGAAAAATCGTCGTCAAGCTTAATTTGAAGGGAAAATTCTAAGTTGATATTTCATTTTCTTTTCTTTTTGTAATTGTCTCTAGCAAATTACCAAAATCTTAAGGAAAATTATCTTATAAGATGATTTATAGACATATATTTGTATACAATTTTATGACGTATGATTATTGTTTTTTATATAGTCACGTGTAAAAAATACATATTACGTATACTCATACATACCACACACTTTGTCAATCTTCTCCCAAAACACCAAATCCTAGTTCTGCCCCAGCTTGAGATATTCTGACTTTGGCATCAAAGGTGACATGGCCACCACCCAGCCACCCTTCCTTCTATCCACACAGGTACCAGAGCTTTGTCATAGTTGGTGGCTACAAAATTGGCTTGAACACTAGGGTTATAGGAGAACAAGTCCACCGTCGTCCACCTCACCCAAGTCCATCGATTGACATCTCGCCTAAGCTAGGCCACTATTGCTCCGTGCTTATCTCACCCAAGTCACTGACCTCCCACAGAATTTCTAGCCACAACATTGCTGCCGACAAAGATTGGGTATGCTTTTAGATTAAATCGTTTTTCACCTTCATAGTGTTGAAATTTTTCCAGCTGCATTTTTACTGGTCCAACTTTGTTGGTAAGACTAGGTCACTATTGCATGAAGAGTGTTCTTCATGTCCGTGTATCATATGGTGTTTTGCTCTATGCGTGTAGCAGTTCTCTAAGGCACTATGCTTAATATTCTTAAGAGCATCCTCAATGTTGTGGAGGGAAGTACTGGTTGGCAGACTTGTGTTGATCTAGTGGCGGCGATCCCTCAACCTCTACCAGAGATGGTTGTTGCGCCTCTTGCGCTGAAGTGCATGGATGGGGAAGTCTTTCAATTATCTAAGGAAGAAATTAGTCGGTCTACAGAACTCTTTCGTTTTTCCATGGTTTTAAAATTTCTTCGCCAACTCCTTTCTTTGGATTCTATACGTGCTTTCATTCATAGTCGATGGGCCTTGGCTGCTATGCTCGTGGTCTCTGCTATGAGGCGGCCATGAAATGTTTTTATACGATTTTTTGTGGAATCCGACTTTGTGAAGGTTTTCTCGTGTGAATCAAATGAAGTGAATGGAGCTCCGTATCGTGTCTTCCACTAGACCCCTGATTTTCAAGAGGATGAAGAGTCGTCGTTGGTCCCTGTTTGGATCTCCTTACCAGGTTTGCCTCCAAACTTTTATCATAAATCATTCTTACGAATTCTCACGGCACCACTTGGACGTTTCATTCGATGGGATAATTCTACAAGGTGTGCGACTTAGACAGATGGTGCCCGAATATGTGTGGAGATGGATGCAGCCAAGGAGTCGCTTCCTCATTTTTGGATCGGTGCGCCATGGGTCTCTTCTAGTAGAAAACAGGAGATTGTGTATGAGACTCTTCTTGCTTTTTGCTGTAAATGTAAATTGCAGGGCCATAACTCAAATAATTGTTGCTCCAGAAAAAAACAAGGGCCTGGTGAGAAAGTTTGGGTTCGCAAGAAAGTGCAAATAGAAGGTAGTAAGGAGGAAATGACTATAGATATGCATTTACCAGATAGTGATATGAGGAAAAATGAGGAGTTAAAAGAAATTGAATATGGTAAAAAATATATTCAAGGTGCGAAAAATACTGTCGAAATTACAGATACATAAGAATTTGATTGAGTTTGGTGTCTCTTCGTCCCCACTTATAGTAACGATTGAGGCTGAGGAACAAATGGCTGGTGTGCCCAAGGGGGTAGAGAGTATAGTTTTGATTCCTGCAGATAAATGTGGGTTACCTAATGAGGATTTGTTTATTCTTGTGGAGAATCATAATAGTAATAGAAAAGTTAAGGACACGGGATTGTCAAATGAAATGGGGATTGATGATGATTTTGTTTTGGAGGATGAATGCTCTTCGGAGTTACAACATGAAATAATTCCTGAAGTCCTCCCACAAGATAAAGATTATCATACAGAGTCCGAAGGCATGCTAATGAAGAAGAAATACCATAAGAAGCAATTCGTGAAAATCAGAAGCTCCATTTGGGTTCATGCCCGAAATTCATTTGTGTCTCAATGATTGGTCCTATAGTTTCTTGGAATATAAGAGGTATTGGCACTTCAAGGGGCCATTTAAAGAAACTTATTGATAAGTTTAAACCAAAAATAGTTGCTTTGTTTGAACCGTTTTAGAGTTTAGATCGAGCTCAAGGTTCGATGACTTTTTTGCATATGGATTCTATGGTTGCTAATGATAATGTAGGTAGTAAAATTTGGGTCTTCTGGGAGAAGGACATTGATGTTCAGATTGTTTATGTGTTTTGCAGTTCATAATGTTATTGAATGTTCTTCTCAGTTCTTGTGTACTTTTATATATGCTAAATGCAATAGGTATGAGCATCATGCTTTCTGGGATGACATTAGTCTTCAAGGGTTGGGAACAGAACCAAGACTGTTTATTGGGGACTTTAATATCATTAGATACAATTCTGAAAGAAGGGGAGGAAGACCTCGACCTAGAGCTGTTATGACTGAGTTTAATAATTGGATACAACAAGAGGGATTGACTGAGATGAAGACCAAGGGAAACATTTTTACTTGGTGCAATGGGTAGGCTGGGAGGGCTAGATCTTGGGCAAAACTTGATAGAGCTTTATTGGATTCTTCTCTGCTGTCTTTGTGTTCGAATGTTGTGTGTTCTATCCTTCCAAGGTCCACTTCCAGATCATTCTCCCTTACTCATTGAGTTTCTTTCTAATCCATTCTCTTATGGTCCGGCGCCTTTTAGATTTCAACAAATGTGGGTTGAGCACCCATGCTTCTTAGATTGTGTTAGGAATGTTTGGTCTGAAGAGGTGTCGGGTTGGGGGTTGTATAAACTGAGTGCTAAACTTAAGAAGACTAAGGTGGCTCTTTAAGAGTGGAATAAGTTGGTCTTCGGCAGAACTTATGATAAGATTGATAGGCTGGAAATTCAAATTGAAGTTCTGGAAAATAGGTTACAAATGGATTGGGATGAGGAGACGGATAAGGAGCTTCACAATGCATCGATTCAGTTGGCATCTTGGCGACGGAGAGAGGATATCTGACTAGTTCAAATGGCCAAATTGAAGTGGCAAGTGGATGGAGATCGTAATTCCAAATTTTTTCATGCAGTTTTAACAAATAAAAGGCGTAAAAGAGTTCTTGAAATCAGGTCTCTCTTCGGGATTGTTTATGAGTTGTCTGAACAGATTCACCAAGGGGCTGCTGATTTCTTTACTAATTTCCTTCAAGGGGAATCGCCTAGAGAGCCTCCTAATTTGTCTCACTTAATATTGCCGATTATTTTGGAGGAAGAGTCTGGGCGTCTTTGTTCAGTTCCCACTATGGAGGAAATTTTGGATGCAGTGTCCTCCATTCAGCCTAATAGTGCTTCGGGGTCGGATGGTTTTGGCTCGGGTTTTTTAAAAACTTTCGGGAGATTTTGAAATTTGATGTCTTGGATGCTATTTCAGAATTTTTTTTATTTATAAACAACTTCAGAGATTTTTTTTTTCTACTTCCTATCTTGTTTTGATCCCAAAGGTAGATGCCCCAACGGGTTTTGATAAGTTTAGGCCTATTAGCCTATGTTCAGTTTTCTATAAAATCTGCTCCAAACTTATTGTTAACCGGTTGTCAGATTTTCTTCCAAGAATAATCTTGTTGGAACAAGGTACTTTTCTTCCAGGTAGGAATATATTTGAGAACATTAGTCTCACCCAGGAAATGGTAAATTCCATTAATAAAAAGTCTCATGGTGGGAATATTATGCTCAAAGTTGACATGGCTAAAGCTTATGACTAGGTCGATGGGAATTTTTTACTGGAAGTCCTTCGATGTTTTGGATTCTCTCCTCATTTTTGTGCTCTAATCCGAGTGTGTATATCTACTCCACGGTATTCAATTATGATGAATGGTACAACAAAATGTTTCTTTCATGGTGGTCGGGGATCGAGACAAGGGATCCTCTTTCACCTTACCTGTTTATCATTTTACAAGAAATACTTTTAAGGCTGATTAAGCAGAGTGTGGTGACAAATCGGTTTGGCCAATTTTCACAGGCTAGAGGTATGACTATTATTTTCCATTTAATGTATGTTGATGATGTGGTAATCTTCACAAATGGTAGCATGAGATCCATTTGAAAGCTTTTAGTGATGCTTCATCAATATTAGAGATGGTCAGGACAAAATATCAATAAAGAAAAGACGGCTATGTTTTCCTCTAAACATATTTCTTTGTCTCGAAAGAGGGAGATTATGCGGAGAATAGGTTTTTCGGAGGGCTCTTTTCCCTTCAAATATTTGGGGGTCCCTATTATCTTGGGTAGACTCAAGCATATGCACATGGAGGAAATGTTGACTAAAGTGCGTAAGAAAAAAAGTGGTTGGAGGATGAAACTTCTATCTGCGGGTGGTAGACTGGTTTTATTATGGCATGTGTTATCTAGTATGGCTCTTCATTTATTTGTTGTTTTGCAGGTTCCTCAATCAACAATCAAAGAATTGCATCGTTTGATGAGTACCTTTTTCTGGGGGGAGGCAAATGGTAAAGGTTAAAAAAAGAAAAAAAAAAAAGGGTATCTTGATGTAACATTTGCAAGCCAATAGAGGAAGGAGGTCTTGGTTTGAGACATTTTGATGACATGCAAAAAGTTTTGCATATGAGGTTTGCTTGGAATTTAATTCAAGGTAATTCTCTTTGGGCAAATTTTTTTAAAGACAAATATATGGGAGCTAAGCCTTGGACTCTAATTGATCCTAATAAGGGTTCTAGATTTGGAAAATGATTGTTAGAAGTATTCCTCTTGTCATGAATAATGTGAAATGGAGGATTAAGGACGATAATGTTTTTTTCTGGCATGATAAATGGCAAAACCGTGGTCCTTTAATTGACCATATGAATTTAGTGGGTCATTCTCTACTTAGAGTAAAGGAGTGTAAATTGAATGATAGTTGGGATGTTGATTTTCTTGTGGGGTTAGTTGGTTCAGAAAATGTTGATGATATCTTGGATACTTTAGCTAGTTGCAAGACTGGTTCAGATATATTAATATGGACTAAATCTGATAATTGTTGTTTTTCTACTAAGTCGGCTTGGGACTGTGTTCGTATCAAGGGATCGCAATTTGAATGGTATCCTTGGGTGTGGCATAAATTGATTTCGCTAAAAATGTCTATTGTTATGTGGAAGGCTTGGTATTTGGCTTTAAGTGTTGATGATTGCTTTCGTTGTATTGGTATTTCAATTGTTTCTCGATGCGATTGTTGTTGTGTATTATGAAGATCATAATCATGTTTTGTTTGAAGGTGAGATACCCTATAAGGTATGGCAGTTCTTTGGAGTCATGTTTGGTGTTCCTATTGGCAGAACATGGAAGGATATGGTGTCCTCTTGGTTTCGTCGTGTTAAATCCTCTACTCAAGTGGGTTTAATTATGGGGATCATTCCAGTGATTATCACTTGGAGACTTTGGAAGAGAAGATGCTTGGCGTGCATGGAGGGTCTTACTGAATCTTTATCTTATTTACTGCATTCTATTAAATATTGGATTGGTTTATTATGTCATGGCTCACATAAAATTTTTAGATTGCTTTGATTTGCAGGTGCTTCAGTGGTTGAATATTTCTATTGTTACCCCTATAGTTTGCAGGTGCCGATTAGTTGCTTGGACAAGACCCCAGACTGGTTGGTTCAAATTGAATACAGATGGTAGCAGTTTTGGCAATCCAGACTCTTCTAGTGTGGGTGGTATCATTAGAGACGATCGTGGCAAATTGGTTCATGCTTTTACTTCATATGTTGGCGTTGGATCTAATAATAAAGCTGAATTATTAGCCATTCTTCACGATCTCAAGGTTTGCATTTCTTTGGATATAATTTTTGTTGAACTTGAACTTGATTCTTTGACTGTAGTCTTATGGTGGAACCGAAGAAGATGCGGGGTGTGGTACTTAGAGGACTTCTGGGAGGAAATTAATGATCTCAGGGCGTCCATGATTTGTTCCATAAAACATATTTTCATAGAAGGAAATCAAGTGGCAGATTGGTTAACTAAGCAAGGGGCAGTAGGGTCTAATTTTGCTTGGAACAGATTGAGGGATTCTTCTCGTAGGTTGAAAGGTCTAATTTGTATGAATTATTCTAGGTTACCTTCATTATGTTTTTATTAGATTTTGTTGATTTTTTCTACTTTATTTTGTCTCTCGTCCTGTTGATTCTGAATTTTATGATAGGTTTGTTTAGATTATTTCATCGTTTTATTGGTTTAGTTATTGTATAGGCTGTTTTTTAAGTTTGTTATATGTGATGATTTTTTCTTTGAATATCTGTAAATTTCATGAGTCTTGATTTGTTACCACGGTATTCCTCCATTATAAGTGAGAACAATTAATAAAATTGAAATACCGTTATATTCTTTAAAAAAAAAGAATAAATGAATAATCTAATGTAAGAATTTAATGTAAATGAAATAGTTAAAATTAAATTTATCTCATATTATTTTATTGTTATATGATAGAATAGTCAAAACAAATTCATCTCATATTAATTAAAAATGTCCTTTTAACTTTGATTAATTTTTTGAGAGTGCTCTTAATACCGTATTGTCTCATTTTGATTGCAGACGGAGAAGGGAAGTCGAAGGGGGAAGGAGGTCACACGGGAAGCATATTAGAGCTCTTTCGGTCCAATTATTTTACATGAGCTATTTGGTCATTTTACTCCTCTAGTGTAGACGGGTGTGTTAAAATAAAGGCCTAAGAAAAGAATTTTTGATATTAAATAAACTTGTAAACAATATATTATATTTGGTTTCAAAGTAGGAGTCGGTTATTATTAGTTAAATATTTGATTTTCTCGATTGGTTTTATAAATTATCTTATCTCATTTTTTAATAAATATTTTTTATTTTTTAATATTTTATTTAGAACAGATTTGAAGATGAGATGAGATACAAAATTTTCATCTCATTTCAACTCATAATTATACATTTTTTAAATTTCTATATAAAATATAATAAATAATTTAATTTTTTTAAATATCAAAATAATAATAATATTAAAAGATAATATTTTAAACTTTGAGATGAGATGAGAATCTCACCCTCCAAACCTGTCTATCCTTACATAATTATTATAATTTTTTGAAACTTTTAAACAAAATATAAAAATAATTCAATTTTTTTCAAATTTCAAAATTAAAAAAAATATATTATAATTTAATTTTTATCCCATCTCATAACCTACCTATTCGAATTTTCCTAATATACAACTATTATCCATCTCTCCTAAACACCCAAACTCCAATTCATCACCCTTGCCGGTGCTTTCTCCCCCTCTTTTCTCAAGAATACGCTTAGAGACGGTACCAGGACCAGCTTTTTAACCCTTCTCTGCCGCCCCTCCTCTCTAGAACACATTGACACAGAGACAGAGAGAGAGAGGATGAATCATAATCAGCAACCGGGTGATGGTACGCATGAAGATGACGCTGCGCTCTCTGATTTTCTCGCATCCTTAATGGACTACACTCCCACCATACCAGATGAGTTGGTCGAGCATTACCTAGCCAAGAGCGGGTTTCAATGTCCCGATGTTCGACTAATTAGGCTGGTAGCTGTTGCTACGCAGAAGTTTGTAGCTGAGGTTGCAACTGATGCTCTTCAGCAGTGCAAGGCAAGACAGGCTGCAGTAGTTAAGGACAAAAGGGATAAGCAGCAAAAGGATAAGCGCCTAATATTGACGATGGAGGACCTCTCAAGAGCACTGCGTGAGTATGGCGTGAATGTGAAGCACCAAGAGTATTTTGCTGATAGCCCTTCAACTGGGATGGATCCTGCTTCAAGAGATGAATGAGCTTTGGGTTGAATTTATACTCAATTCTTTTTTGAAGTCCTATGATATGTATCGGTTGTGGAAGAATGCAAACTAACTATGCGATCTAAGTCTTATTCTGTCTAAATGTTGGCCGAATGGAGATATATTTAATACCTGGTTCTTCCCGTTGCTTATTTATGCCCCTTTTTTTGTGATTGGTGGGAAAGAAAAAAAAAAATTGTGTCCGTTCCATTGTCATGTTGACTGGACAGTCTTCGTTCTTCAATCCTTAGTAATAAGATTACTTTTAAATAATAATAATAATAATAAAAAAAAACTATTCGAAGTTTCGGGATGATTTAGCTCGTTTCCGGTTGTGCAATTCCAGTGCCAGTTTCGTAAATCTTTATAAAAGACCTTACAATACAGTAATGTAGCATTTACAGAGGGTTTCATAAATTCAAACGCCCAAACCACAATTTCCTCTCTATTTTTGTTTGTTTCACTTCAAACTTTCTTTTCTGACCCTAAAAATTTCAGCAAGCAGGCAAGCCAAAAACAGAAAGCTGCCAAACTCTCTTCCAGTTCCAGCTTTCGGAAACCTTCAGTCTGCAGCCGCCAAAGGCATCCATGGTAAGCTCTCTGTCGGTTTACACCTGACAAAACTGTGTTCCACTCAACTTATTTGGTGTTTTTACTATTAATATTGTTTGATTTGGAATGAATTTTATTTTGGGTTTATTTTTGGTTTTGATGCGTTCGGTTGTGCAATTTTGGTTTTGATGGGTTGTTATGGGCTGAAAGAAGTGTGTGAGGCCGCCAGTGCTCTGTGGTGGAGGTTGTGTGGAGGAGTTGCAGAGCTTATGAAGTCGGGATCATGAATGGCAGTTTAGTTAGTTAGTGGAATATGATACATTGTCATTTTATTAGTGTAGTTTTATATGGGAGAGTTGTGTATAAGTAGAACGGCATTGTTTGGTTAAAAGGTAGTGTGTCGTCGTTTTGAAGAAATAAGCTGGAATTGTAATATGAATTGTAATATAGAGACATTTTGTTCACAATCTTTGATTACATAGTATAAAAGCATCCACGAGTTGGAATGGAGGCCAACTCTGGAATTTAGTGCAATCCTCTCTCTCTCTCTCTCTCTCTAATTCTTGATCTTGTTCTTGGAGGGTGACTACCTCGAAGCAGTCAATCTGTAGTGTAGTAGAAGGATCCTTCAAAGTTGGTATCAGTAGTCAGTAGCAATGGCGGAAGGTACTCGATCTTATGCATAGATCATGGATTCAGTGAATCATGTTAGGCAGCAACAAGAAAGGCAGCAGAAGCAGATTGAAAAAACCATTACAAGTCTGCTTCAGCAACAAGAAGTTGCTAAACTGGAAAGGGAAAATCAAGATAAGAGGTTCTCGGAACTCTTGCAAAATATTTCGAGAATTTCTTGTAATGGGTCTGAGGGTAATGGACAGAATGTGAGAAATCATCAAGAAAGTCAACAAGTTGGTAGAAATGGTGATTTTCATGAAGGGGTGGTGAAGGATATGGTCGTGATATGGGTGACAGATAATTTGCTAAAGGAATTAAACTAGACTTTCCAAGATTTGTGGGAAAGAAACCTTCGGCATGGATTTACAGAGCTAATCAGTATTTCTTGTATCATCAGGTGCCTCCTGGCCGGAGGATATTCTTGGCATCATTTCATATGGATGAGGAAGTTTTAATTTGGTTCCAAGATGCGAGCGAAGCTGGTACTTTTCATTCTTGGGAGGAGTTTACACAGACTGTGCAAGTACGTTTTGGTTCATCAGCATACGATGATCCAATGGAAGCATTAACACGTTTGAAACAAGATCTATATTGGGTACGCCCAAAACATTGCCTACTGCTAAGTTACCTTATCAGAAGGTGTATGAGGCTCAAATGCAGGAAAGAGGAAAAAAGGGCCTGTGTTAACTTTGTGATAACAAAGAGGGTATCACTCAATGCGTTATGGGGAATAGAAGAAGAGAATATCAATATCGACCTCATTGAGGAGATCTATATTAAGGTGGTTAATGTTGCCATGCATTTTGAATCCAATTTTGCAGATACATGTTTGCTTGAAGCTGTTAATGCTGGTGGCAGACGGAAACACAATGAACAACAGAGTATCCATCCATTAAGTTTGATAGTCTCAAGGGCTATAATGATAACTCCTATGGAAAGCTTTTTCATTGCATTTACAGGACCAGCATGACAAAAGCTAAATTACTGTTTCTTCTTATTGAGACTAGCTCCTTACATTTGTCACTTTTTGGTCACTTATTTCTGGATATAGTGAACAAAGTTTTGCATGAGGGCAGCGTGACAGAAGAAAGCTGTGGCCTTGCCCTTTTTTTTTTTTTTTTTTTGGATAGGTAATAAGAGATTTTATTCCAAGTAAATAGGCATAGTCAAGTACACAGGAAGTATACAAGAGAATACACCTAAATACAAGCTAAAGCAAAAAGGAGAAAACACTATAAATATTCATGTCTTACACTAGATTGTTTACCCAAAAAGATAAAGTACTAAAGAAAAAATCCCTAATTTCTTCCACTGAGCGTTCACGATCTTCGAAGCATCTCCCATTTCTCTCAAACCATATACACCAGAATAAACACAAAGGAATCATTCTCCATTCAGCTTTATTTTCTCCATGTCCCACAACACCATGCCAACTAGCCAAGAAGTCCACCACTTGAAAAGGCATCACCCAAACAATACCAACCCTTGCAATTAACTTGTTCCCATAAGGCAGTCACCATTTCACAATGAAGAAACAGATGGTTAACTGATTCACCATTTGTTTTGCACATGAAACACCAATCCATCACATATAAACCCATTTTCCTCAAATTATCAATTGTTAAAACTTTCTCCAACGACACCAACCAGCAAAGAAATGCCACTTTACTGGGCACTCTAGCTTTCCAAATACATTTCCAAGGGTATGTTTTATTATTATCATATCTATTTAACACCTTGTAATAGGATTTCACCGAGAACCTGGGCTTGTTACCATGAATCCACTGCATCCTATCCTCCCTGTTCAAATCAATTTTCGAGTCATAAAGTTTCACAAAAAAATCAGTAGCTTCATTAACTTCCCAATCCTGTAAGTCTCTAGAAAATTCCACATTCCAAATCAGCATGTTATTAGAGAACGAATATGAATCAGCCACAGTAGCCCGCTTGAATTTAGCAATCCTGAAAAGACTAGGAAAAGCTAAATTAAGAGGTGATTCACCACACCAAACATTGTTCCAAAAGGAAATATTAGTCCCGATTCCCACTTTGAAATTAATGTTTTTAACAAAGTCTCCCCATCCCAACCTAATAGACTTCCACAATCCCACCCCAAAAGCTCCTTTTGCTTCATTAGAACACCAATCCCCCCACATTCTACCATAAATTGCATCAATAATCTGTGTCCACAATGCATTTCTTTCATTGTTGTATCTCCAAAGCCACTTCCCTAAAAGAGCTTTATTAAAGAGTTTTAAATTTTGCACACCTAACCCTCCACTAGACACTGGTGTACAAACCTTATTCCAACTCACCAAATGAAATTTTTGAGCTTCCCCATTTCCATTCTATAAGAAATTTCTGAAAATCTTTTCAATCTTTTTAACCACCCCCGTTGGAATAGGGAAAAGAGAAAGGTAGTAGGAAGGTAAATTTGACAAGGTGCTTTTAATTAAAGTCACTCTTCCCCCTTTAGACAAATAAAGCTTTTTCCAACCAGCTAATCTCCTTTCAATCTTCTCAATCACTCCATCCCAAACAGCCACTGATTTATGCGGAGCTCCCAAAGGTAACCCAAGATATTTCATGGGAAAAGAAGAAACTTTACAGTCCAAAATATTAGCCAAATCACAAATACTGCTGACTGAACCCACTGGAACAATTTCAAACTTAGAGAAATTAATTCTAAGCCCTGAGACAGCTTCAAAACATAACAATAGGGCTCTTAAAGCACGAAGATGATCTTTATTAGCATCACTGAAAATGAGAGTATCATCTGCGAAAAGAAGGTGAGAAACAGTGATGCATCCCCTAGAAACATCTCCCACTTTGAAACCTGATATAAAACCTCTCTCAACTGCCATATTAATCATACGACTTAAGACATCCATAACTAAGATAAAAAGGAAAGGAGATAAAGGGTCTCCTTGTCTTAATCCCCGGGAGCTGCTAAAAAAACCAGCCGGAGAGCCATTCACCAAAATAGAGAACTTTGCCGTCGAAATGCAATGTCTTATCCATGAACACCATTTCTCCCCGAATCCAAATTTCCCAAGCAAATAAAGAAGGAAATCCCAATTGACATGATCAAAAGCCTTTTCCATGTCCAATTTAACTAAAATACCAGATTGTCCCAACCTTTTTCTGCTTTCCAAACATTCATGAGCAATTAATACCGAGTCAAGGATTTGTCGACCCTTCATGAATGCATTTTGAGACTTTGATATAATCTTATCCAAAACCACACAAAGACGATTAGCTAACACCTTTGAGATGATCTTATAAACTCCATTAACCAAGCTAATAGGGCGATAATCCCTTATATCAACAGCACCCGACTTTTTAGGAATAATAGCTATGAAAGTTGTATTAAAACTATTTTCAAATTTCCTAAAGGAATGAAATTCATCAAAAACTTTCATAATATCATCCTTCACGATGTCCCAACAAGCTTGGAAGAATGCCATGGAAAAACCATCGGGACCCGGAGCCTTATCCTTGGACATGCCCTTAACTACATCAAGAACTTCCTCTTCCTCAAAAGGCCTCTCTAACCAAGCTGCAGTTAGATGATCAATGGAATAAAAAACCATCCCATCTAATTTAGGCCTCCATGAAAATTTTTCCCGAAAAAGTTTCTCATAGAAATTCACAATATGATCTTCAATTTCCTCCTTATCGCAAATAACATTGTCACCAACTTGCAGGACATCAATGGCATTGTGTCTACGATGAGAATTGGCCATTTTATGGAAAAATTTCCTACATTTATCTCCTTCCTTAAGCCATAAAATTCTGGATTTTTGCCTCCATGAAATTTCTTCCATAAGCATAAATTTCTCAATGTCTTGCCCTTTCTGATGAGGACTTTATCATTCTTCTGCCAGCTGCTATGTCATACTTGAACGCAATTTTTATGAAATTTGCAAAGCAGTGCTAGAGGCATGTTGAAAACATGGATTCTTTGTATTCAAGAATTCTTTGGAATGGTTTCCTTCACTGGAAGAGCTTTATCTCTGGAAATGTATTTGATGAAGAATGTGGTGAGTTCTTGCCGTCATCTACCCAAGAACTTCTCAGTCTTGTGGATGGCGTCTTCTTGGAAAATCTATTCATATGTTGCAGTATCACTTTGCCTATGGTGGAGTTTCAATGAAAATGAAAGGCAATTGAAACTATTTGATAAACGTTTCCCACATTCTACTGCACAAGTTGAGCCAATAGGCTGGGTTATTGGTGAGATGGATTCTTGTTCACTTAACCAGTCATTAAACCATATGAACAGAGTTATTGCAAAGTTATCTCTTTGCAGGATTTTGTTATTTCCAAAAAATAATCAGATGCCTTCTCTGCAAAAGGAAGCAGGTGGGGACTTGAAGGAAGGATCTTTGGAAATGGGATCAAATTCAGATGCATCAAGAATGCGGTTTATAAATATTTTGGTGATTGTTTGGCAATGGATTTTTAAGAAATTGCCTATACTCTTTAATAGTCGTGCAAAGGAAAAGAGCACAGACAGTTCTACGCTGTGCAGATATTCGGAAGTCTTCATTTTGGAAAGTATTTTTGAATTAACCAAAGAGATGCATGATGATCTTGTCTGATCGTAATCTGTTCCCTTCCTAGAGCAATTGATGAGATCGGCACTTCTATATAGGTTTGAGGATCCCACAACTCTGAAAGCACTGTGACATATCCTAACTTCGCTGTGTGATGGAGAGCTTTCATGTGTCCCTTATCTGCAGCTGCTGGTTGCCCACTCTCAGTTTGCTCCTACTCTTCATTCAGTCTCCAAATCATCTGGTTCTTCTCCTGTTGGTGCATTTTTAAGGCCTATGTCCAGTATTCTGAGATCACTTGTTATCTCTTCTACTAAACACAAAGCAGTTAGTGGCAAGCGTGATGTGTTTTCAAGACAGCTGGAAGTTATTAAATTGCTCCGCAGACTCTTTCTGGACAAGGCTCAATTTGGTTTTGATTCTGGAAAAGATTTTGGTATAAATTTTAGAGAGTTGCATTTACTGCTTTTGTCTTCTTATGGTGCAACACTCAGTGAAGTTGACTTGATGATATAGTCTGATGCATGATATTGAGTCTGTAAATGGATCAGACTTTGTGAATGCTACTGAAACAGATCACCTATGTGGAAGTTCTGCTTTAAAAGTGAAAAAAGAATGGGATGTGGAGCGGGATATGTGTTCAGATATCATGACTAATACTGAAGGAGTTGGGGAATGTCGGAAAAGTCAATTTAGAGAAAATCTTTCAATTGACCCCAAAATATGTGCGTCGACAGTGCTATATTTTCCCTATGATGCTATTGCAGTTGATGAATCATTATCCTTGAACAAGGTTCAGACAAGTTATATTAGGGATATATTGAGTGATTCATGTTTTACTGTTTACTTTTTATAGTTACCATTTTTTAATTACTCCTGAGTTTATCCTAATTCTCACCTGATGATGTCATTGAATTTTATGCAGGCACATCCTCCTGTTGTTGGAAAAATTGAACGTTACGATCCTTTTTTCATCTTGCACTTTTCGATTCATAGTCTGTCATTGGGCTATATTGAACGGATGGAGTTTGCTGGTTTAGGTTTGCTTGCAGTTGCATTTGTTAGCATATCTTCATCAGATGACAGGATAAGAAAATTGGGTTATGAGACTCTTGGAAACTTTAAGTGTGCATTGGAGGTGATGTTATGTTTTTTTATAGCTTGTTTTCAGAACATGTTTTATGTGCATGTATATGTATGTTTGTGTTGCCGAAGTTTCACTGTCAGCAATTTTCTTATGGTGTGTCGCATAGCTGAAAAGCAATTCTTCATATAGTGTTGTCATTGTGAAACTTTTTAAGACCAGCGCACTTGTCCCTCAGTCCCCGACGAAAATATAAAGCAGTAGATATAATTTGGGGAAAAGTGCACTTTACACCTTCAAACTATCAGGAATGTTGCACTTTGCACTCCAAACTACATAAATCGAAACATTGTACCCTTAAATGACAACAAATTTACACTTTTCACCCTCATTCAATTATGTGTATCAATCTTGACAGTTTGATCTTAACGGAGGGTGAAAAGTGTCAATATGTTTTTGTTTTAAGGTGCAATGCTTTCGTTTTCATAGTTTAGGGTGCAGTGTGCAAAACTCTTGATATTTTAAGGGTGCAAAGTGTATTTATCCCAATAAAATTGAGTAGGTATACTTGGTTTTGGTGTAGAACAATGTAATGCTGTTATGGTCATATTTTTATAACCGGCATCTACCTCAGACCTTTGAGAAATCTTCTCGATTTGGACAATGGTGGATCATTTTCCGTTCTGCATCACATTTTTGTTGAAGTTATTTTAACAACAATGCATGCTTTTATATGCAGAAGTTTCAAAAGAGGAGGGATGTAATGCAACTCTGGCTTCTGTTGACTTACGTGCAAAATGGTGTTGAAGAACCATGGCAGAAAATTCCTTCTGTTATTGCTCTTTTTGCTGCAGAATCATCTTTTATATTGTTGGACCTTTGCATGATCACTATACAGATATAAGTAAGCTTTTGATGCAGTCTTCTAGGGTAAATATGAAGGTTTATGTTTCGTGACCCATGCATATATCTCAATTTCAATTTTTTAATTCACTGATTTATGTTATATTAGTTTACTTGTCTTATAATTGTTGCTTTCTTGCTTATCAAAATATTGTTGCTTATTTTCTATTCTATCTGCAGGTTATACCATTGTTTCAGAAATTTTTCGGAGTACCTCTGTTAATTTCAAAGCAGAAAGTTTGTGGATACTTCGCTTACTGTATGCAGGCCTGAACATGGATGATAATGCACAAATATACATCAGAAACTGGATTATTGAGATGCCGTTTAGTTTTTATGTGTCCTCTTTCAGATAACAATTCAAAGGCACTGATTCTTCAGGTAATCAACATGCCCATTTGGCTTTTCTGGTATATTACTTTACCTCACTGTACTGTGTCAACTCCTGTCTATTTTTTTGCATAATTTTTCTGAAAATTCTGGAAATTTCTTTCTAGACATAATATGTTTTTTAGTCCCCTTCAATAAAATTTTATGGTTCATCAAAGCTACATGGAGTTGTTAGGCTTTTTTGTTTTGCTTGTATTTTTGTTTTTGTTTTTGTTTTTCCCATTGGATGCTAGATTCGGGTCAACGTGTAGAATTGTGTGGAATTTTTATTTGAAATTGATTCAGTATGAGAGTAGGATTTTAAAATGATAATTTTGAGGAAAGTTTTTTCTTCAAAATGCAAGGGCGTTATATATATCAAGGAAGAGAAATGTCATCTTCCTGGTGCTATCTTAGTGGAGAGATGTGTCTTGCCCTTATCTTAGTCTTTTTCCATTGTTTGTCATCCACGAATTGGATATGACCAAAAAAACCAATGAGGTCTCCCCCTGTATTAACAAGTGGAGAGTGAGGTTATGAGCTCAAAATTCACTGGTTGCACGTGTAATATACCAACAAAAGAGAAATCTTTTGCCTATTTAGACCTCTTGTAGGACTAGATCTAAAATAAATTAACAGACATAGCTTGGTCTGCATGCATATATCCATCTTAGATCACTTGAGCATGCTTGTTTCTTTTCCCCACGTAATAATTTTTTTTGTTTTTTTTGGGAGGTGGAGGAAGTTAAGGCTCTGCTGGTTAAACTCTACAGTTCAAAGTTGGTGCTTGAAAGAGAGGATAGTATGGTGTGGATCCCTGCTGGAAATGCTGAGTTTTCAGCTTCATCTTATTATAGATTTTTGTCAAGTCATAGTAGTTGTGTTTTTCCTTGGAAAAGTATATGGAAAGTGAAAGTTCCTAGCAAGGTTGCTTTTTTCTGTTGGGTGGCATCTTTGGGCAAAGTATTGACTACTGATAATCTTAGAAGAGAGGTCTGTTTATAGTTGATTGGTGTGTCATGTGTAAAACGGCAGGTGAATCTGTAACTCATCTTTTTCTTCACTGCGAAGTGTCAAGATTCTTGTGGACTGAGGTTTTGAGTTGGACAGGTTTACATTGGGTAATGCCTAGAGAAGTGGTGGATTTATTGGAAGGGTGGAAGGGTTTGAAGGGCTGTAAGAAGGCAGTGAGAGTTTGGAAGATGGTACCTCTTTGTCCTATGTGGTGCATATGGATTGAAAGAAATAGGAGATGCTTCGAAGATAAAGAACGCTCATTGTGAGATCTTTGGGATTTTTTCTTGAGTACTCTGAGTTTTTGGGTTAAAGTGTTTGTAATGGAGGATAATTTTCTGCACTTGTTTTAGTCTTCTAGCATTAAGTCTCTTGTCGTTGGTGGAAGTTGTAGGTGTTTTCTTTGTATACGTCCTGTGTACTTGGGATTATGCCTATTTCTTGAATAAATTATTACTTATAAAAAAAAAAAAAGAAGGTAATAATAGAATTTATTCCAAGTAAATAGCCATAGGCCACGTAATAATTTTATATTAGTGGTTTGATACTTGTTTTCTGTTTACAAGTTGCTCTCTTCATGATCCTTATGTTAAAACAAATGCATTTTGAGATGGTAGAATGCCAAGACATTTAAGATTGGAATTAAGTTGTAGTAATTACTAACAGCATCACCATCCTTATTATCTTCCTCATCCTTTAGTTTTGGTGTGTAAGAATAAGTACATGGAATTGCAAGATACTAATTTGTGTTAGATGAAGAAAACTTGGTAATGACAGTTTGGACATCTGCAGCAAAAACTAGCAATTGGTGTGTTCTGGATTGTAGGAGTGACTTCTTTAAGGTTGTAAATGTTGTAAGGATTGGAGAAAACAAAGGAGAAAAGGGGTAGAAGCTTTGGAGAACCCCTTTTCTTGTGGAATTCAAGAAAGAAAAAATTGTGCTTTCTCTTGTATATACCATGAACTTATCATATAATTGCTTTTACATTATAAAAAAATTCAAGAAAAAAATTGTTCTCAAATGTAATGGAATGACAAAATAGGTTCCATGCAGCTGATCAAACATACGTGACAAAGGCTTTGATGAGCAGTCTTATGCTCTTTGTTTGTTTCTGAACTGTCGAGTTGGCTAGAGAACTGTTATTTGTAACTGAGTTGAAATATTGATCCATTATAGAGACGTTCACATGAAAGTAGGGCTGGAAATTCATGTAGTCGTCTTGGGTTCAGATCATGTTAAGTTGGGTTTGTATCGCATATGAGTCAACCCTAAATTGACCCATTTAATTAAAAAATTCAAATTCCTCAACCTTAACCATTCGTGTTGGTCTGAGTCAGCTTCAAGAATTGTGACAAAAATTGCCGGCTCCGAAAGTCATGTGTCAGGTTGGGGTCATGCCAAATCGAGTCTGGGTTGTATATGAGTTAATCCTAACCTAACTTCTTTTATTAAACAAGTAAGACCCATCAACCCTAATGTGTTAATTTTGTGTTGGATTCGTGGATTGTATCACAATTTGACAGTCCTAATCAAAGTTGGGTGCGAGCTCGACCTTTCAACATGGGATTTTACAACTGACAATTCTAATATTTCTTCTTATTTGCACTGCAGATAGTGAAGAAGTCTGTCAAATTGCATAACATGGCTTGTTATCTGGTTCAACACTGTGGTTTGTTTTCATGGTTATCATCTATTCTCTCATTCTCCAGTGATAAGCTCTTTGAAGACAAAGAAAGTTTTTTCTTAATGCAATTGCATGTCATATTAGAGGTAATGTACTCATTTCCACTAGGGCTAAACAGTTTTCGCTTATTTTTCTTTTGTTTTTTCCCTATTTGATATCTGCAAATGCTGACGACCTTGTGATGATTTAGTCCATTGTTCTACCTTATGGTGAAGAAAGGAGATGTTATTCACTTAAACTTTTTCTCTGCTCATAAGATGTCACATATATTCGTATATCTTTTTACCTATAAAAAAATGTTCTATTTCCTTGTTCATTTTGTCCCAATGTTGTCAACTTGAATGTTATTGAAGTCTGATAATGTTATTTTTATCATCATCATGATCAAGAACCTCATTTTTCATGATGCTATGCTGAGATGTGATTGTTTTACAATATAATTGTAATATTTCCATGTTTACGTCATAGAGCACTCCTAACAGCTCAATGAACCACAACTGTTTTCTCTTGTTTAAACTCAATCCAATAATATCACTAGGAAATGTACATAGCAGTTTTCTGTTTCTTTCTCAATTAACTTTTCTCTTGTTTGAATTAGGTGGTCATTGATGCTATTTCATCCAGAAACATTACTGAGTGGTTGCACAAAGATGCCCTTGAACAGCTCATAGAACTTTCTTTGCATCTGTACAAATTCGTAATTGGTGGGTCAGCATTCATAGAGGAAAATGTGGCATTGCTTGATCCATTTCTGCAAATAATTATATCAACTCTGAAGATATCGCAGAAGAGGAAAATATACCAGCCACATTTTACCTTTACCATATCAGTTGAGGGGTTATATCAAATATATCAGGCTGTTAATGTAAATAATTATGCTTGCTCTTGTTTCCCGATCAAAAAAATTATGCTTGCTCTTGCCCTTGTGCAGAGGCTGGGCTAAGAGCTATACTTATGGGTGCACCTGCAGTTGCTATTTTCCACATGGTATATCTCTCTCT
>QEOT01123676.1:42090-76683 GCA_003123785.1 Pterocarya stenoptera
GGGGGGGGGGGGGGGAAGAAATCGTGGCAAACCAGCGAGGAAGTGAGGGTCGTTTTGTTTAAACGAAAACGATGCCGTTTTCATTTTGCCTCGTGGGCGCTGGTTCCGTGCCGAGTCCTCAAACCGGTTGTATCTAGAATTTTTCTTTTTAATGAGTCCTAAATATTATAATTAAGCCAAATCCAATTTTATTTTTGTCTAATTTGATTCCTAAGTGTTTCTAAAAGTTTTCTGGAAGATTTTGTCTTAATCAATTTTTCTTATAGACTCATGTTCGGCTTGGATAAGCAGTTCAGATGAAATGAGATAAGATATTTTCAATAATAGTAAGATTTTTTTAGTTAAGATGAGATGAGATAGTTTGTAAAAAATTGTATGTTTGGATAGTGAGATGAGATGAGATAGTTTTGACTTAATTGGATAGTGAGATTAAATCGTGGCAAACCAGAGAGGGAAGGAGGGTCGTTTTGTTTAAACGAAAACGACGCCGTTTTCATTTTGCCTCGGGGGTGCTGGTTTCGTGCCGGGTCCCAAACCGGTTGTATCTAGAGTTTTTCTTTTTAATGAGTCCTAAATATTCTAATTAAGCCAAATCCACTTTTATTTTTGTCTAATTAGATTCTTAAGTGTTTCTAAAAGTTTTCTGAAAGATTTTGTCTTAATCGATTTTTCTTATAGACTCAAGTCCAGTTTGAATAAGCAGTTCGGATGAAATGAGATAAGATATTTTCAATAATAGTAAGATTTTTTTAGTTAAGATGAGATGAGATAATTTGTAAAAAAGTGTATGTTTGAATAGTAAGATGAGATGAGATAGTTTTGACTTTTTTAGATTTATTTGAGATGAGTTTGAAAATTTATAGATGAAATATTAACTGTTTGGATGCCCAAGGCCCAAACCCTCTCATCCGTACATACGAGATATCTGGCCATCCAAACCGAGCCTGAAATCGATTTACTCAATTTTGCTTCTTTTATTTTCTTTTTCTTTTTCTTTTTCTTGTTTTATTTATTACTATTATTATTTATTTATTTTATTTCATCCTTGTTTTTCTTTAATAATACTTTTTTCTGGTCGTCACAAGTTCCATCCAGTTATACATCTTGCAACCACCAGGTAGGCACGTTTTCTTATAAGTAATCAAGAATTCTATTAATAACAACACCAAGCCATTTCAGCCTCACAAATCACTAATTCAGAAAAATTCTCATACGCATTCAACCTAAAATTCGTAAGCTTCAAAAAGACATCGTTAATTAGTTCAAATTAGGAGTAAAAGAGACTGGCTACAATATAACCAAGTGTGTATTTCTGACGAGAAATACTTTAGCAGTAAAGAAATTACATAAAAGTAAATTCACAGATTGATGTGATTTTCCGTTTAGATTTAGAGATGAGTTGAGATAATTTTAGATGAGTTGAATAAAATATTGTTAGAATATTATTTTTAATATTATTATTATTTTAGAATTTAAAAAAGTTAAATTGTTTATTATATTTTGTGTGAGAATTTGAGAAAATTGTAATGATGAGATGAGTTTAGGTGAGTCTCGAATCCAAATAAGGGCACGTTAGTTTGTTAATTATCAAGTAGATCTAGTGGATTACATGAAGGCACGTCAGTTTGTTGATTTATTTTTGTGTAATCTTTTTGTATTTATAAAACTTCTCATTTCAGATACTATGAACTAATAATTGAAAGATAAGCCCAATTTCTTTTATCTTCCAGGAAATAAAAATATGAAAGAGTTCATAAGCTAAATTTGCTTGCTTTCTCAGGTCCGAAGCGTGCGTTTGGAGTGATTTAATGGAACAGAGCATCAAGAGCACTCAAATTAAAGCTCAAACAGAGTATTAAGAATAGAAGTAGACAATGAAACAGGTCCTAGAAGGCTAGACCCCCAAAAATTCAATATATTGTTGCCAATCTTTTGAGTTAAATGGAAGATTGGCAACAATATTGACACATTTGTTAAAGAATTCTTCAACATCAGTCCAAACAAACCACTCATCTTTGATTTACCATTTTTTTCATAATATTTTTTTAATAAATCGGATATAATAAATTGAATGAAAAAAATCGTAAAGCCTAGAAATCCCAACCATTTATGGTTTGAATTCGGATATGAGATGATATGGTTTTAGATAAAAAGTTAAAAAAATATTGTTATAATATTATTTTTTAATATTATTATTATTTTAGGATTTGAAAAAATTGAATTAGAATTTGAAAAAATTGAGTTGTTCATTAAATTTTATATGAGAATTTGAAAAAGTTGTAATGATGAGATGAGATTAAATACTTTCTGAATCAAAACGGGATCCTAGGGGATGTTTGGACACGGATTGAGATGAAATTCTCAAAATTTTCATAACTTTTCAAAATTTCATTCTCAAACATTATTAAAATGTTAAATACTTTTCAATTTCAAATATACAACTTTCTTATCTAATTATTATCTAAATAGAAAAAACAATACAAGTTTTTTAAACTTCAAAATAAAAATTATATTAAAAAATTATATTTAAACAATTTTCTAATTTTATAATATTTTAATTAAGTTTTTCTCTCATTTTTTAAAATTTAATAAAATATTTTAATTCAAACCGTTTTATTAATATTCACATAATTCTAAAATATTCCAAATACCCACACTAAGCCTAAGCAGAAGAATGGAGGAGAAATTGAGAAGAAAGAATTGAGCCTAAAGAGAAAATAAGAGAAGAATTAATCTTTGCATCATCCTACACACCACACACTATAATTTTTTTTTATTTTTTTTATTTGTTTCTCTTATTAAATGTGTATTATATGGATGATGAATAAAAAAATATAAATGTTTCAAGAAGAGTAAAATAAAATAAAAATTAAAAAAAAATTAAAAAAAAATAAAAAACATATTAATGTGTAGTGTGTAGAATGATGATAGGATTGCTCATAAGAGAAACCAGCTTGACATAAGTTCTCCGTGTATGCAGCTGAAACGGGCATCTCGAGAGTTGAGAGATATAGAGAAAAGTTATATGACCACTCCAGCTACGGAGAGCCAAAATAAGATTAAAATATTGTTTGCCGGAGTTTTTGTTTCTATCCCATATTTGTTGAATGAGGACGGTTATAGATAAAATAAAAATAAATTTATAAATTAATATAATTTCATATTATGCATTAGATCTATTTTAAAATAAAAATAATTTTACAATTTGACATATTATATAAAATTATGTTAATTTATAAATTTATTTTTATGTAATTTATTTATGATTAAAATATTTATCGTGTTGAATTAGGTTATAAAATCTGAGAATGGTTAAACCATGCGTAACTCATGTCGCCCAATTTGGGCCAGTTTAGCTACATTTTGGCTTCCTGACGCCCTCGGATTCTCCTTACTTAATCAATAGGGTCAACGAGGCGTTGGACACGTAATCTATAGTCATGGTCCTCTACTGCTATTAAATTCTATGAAAATGTATGAACTGTTTAGTTAAATTATCAGTTGTAGCATAAGCATTCAAATACATCATACACTTGAAGATTTGGATAGTAAGTTGAAATGAGATGAGATAATATAAATATCGAAAATTGAATAAAATATTATTAAAATATTATTTTTAATATTATTTTTATTTTAAAATTTGAAAATTTTAAATTATTTATTGTATTTTGTATGAGAGTTTAAAAAAGATGTAATAATTAGATGAGATAAGTTGAGAGGCTCTCTCAATCTAAACAACCCATTAATATTAGTTCAGATCCAGCTTCAATCAATACGGGCTCAATAATATTAAATACGTATATCTCATACTTAGCTCTCTTCAGAGTCAACCTCATTTTCATTATTCCCTTTTACAGTATGCTTAATCACACCTGCGAACCTGCAATTTTGTTACAGGTATCGCATGTGACTATGGTGAGATCTACGTGATGCCTCCGGCACCCGCTTAGGATTTGGTAGAAGGCCGTGATGTCGAGATGCACACCACACAAGTTATAACCCTTCCATTCTATGGAACAATGTGTGTTCGTAGACCTAATATATGTTTATGAAATAATCACAACAGAAAGGTTTAGGATACATGTCCGGACTAAAAATAACAGCATCATATAAATAAAATTTAATTCATCAAATTATTCATAAGTCACATCACCACCGTAGTGAGGACATTACAGACCATAATTTGTAAATCACCCAACTTAAGATAATCAACAAAATACTATAAGATAATAATAACACAAATAGGAATTGGCCCCAATACTAGTCTACGGGCTACACTAGTTCCTCTTGCTTATAATCCACCTTAATTTCTATACTTGCATCAAAATCTATAGTTTTGAGGAGCAAAACCATAGTGAGACTATCATGGTAAGATTTCAAGAAAATTTCAATACAAAACGAATAATGCAAGTAAATGGCGATGAATATAACAATTAGAAACTTAAAAGTAAATCATAAAAAAAATCATACACACCGAGGTGAAAAGTCTCCAAGCAATTAAAGTAATAATAGTTCACATCAAAGCTATCGAGTATCCAATGCCCAAAACATCATATAAGAATTTAATGTGTGCACCACTGTCTCCCCTTAGAATGGTCGTATGCACTCCCTGACTCCCTTCGCCACACCATGACTAATGACCGCGCATATAGCTTCATAACAAGTGACACTTAGATTTGCGGCCCGTTCTTGACCACACGTTCTTTAACCTCTACCAGCTGAGAGGCCATGATTTCGACCTGAGAGCATTACCGTCTCTATTGAGCCCATTGTCGCTTAGCGACAACTCATGGGAAGTCACTCAATTCTAAGACTTTCCTAAGTAACTAGAGAAGATCCATCGAGATAATGCATCATCTCGACTTGGGGCTATGATTCACTCACACACACAATTAATCCCCTTATAACCAAAACGTAAGCATTTTTAAAAGAATCACGTCAATATTTTTAGCAAGATTGCCAATGAATCATAATGATATAATGCTCATGGCCAAAAATACAAAATCAAGGCGATAACATAATAAATCATATCACACTATGCTTGCAATCATTAACCATCGTTGTTAGTATTGTTGCAGAGAATAACCTACCTTAGTAGAATCAAACCAGACCAACGGCAACATTGTGGGTCTCCCACGGTAACGGCATCACCATGAGTGTTTGGTGCATAGTCCCGTGACAATGCAACACTGTGTGTCGATATCAACCTAGGGATAGATCCACGGCATCTCCATGAGTCTAAGGCCTTGTTTGGGTAGCGAGGTATTGTAAGATATTTTAAAAAATTCTCATTATTTTCTCCCCAAACATTATTCAAATACAAAATACTTTTCAATTTCAAATATTTAACTTTTTCATCTAATCATTACCTAATCATTATTCAAACAATAAAAATACAAATTGCCCAAATGTCAATTTTCAAATTTCAAAACAAATAAAACAAAAAAGGTTATATTCACATAATTTTTTAACTTTATAATGTTTTTATTCAACTTTTCTCTCTTCCAAAATTTAATAAAACATATTAATTCAAACTATTTCACTACTATTCAAAAATTCTGAGATATTCTAAATTTCCAATCGAGCTCTAGTATACCTAGTGAAGGACCATGGATTGAGCCAAGACACCTCCTTAGGTCCAGATCGACCAACGGATGGACCACGATGCCACCATGCATCTAGATTGACCATGGCATGAGCCACGACAGAGATGGATGACCGTGTCGTCATGATTAGATATGGACTTGATGGAATACTAGTATGTCCATGTATTCAAGCAATTCGATTGGCATGATTCCCAAGATTCGAGCTCCTATGTAAAAATGCTCCCATGTAATCCAAACAATTTGAATGAGCACAATTCATGAGCACGTAATGCGAGTAAAGTGCTCATCTCACAAGTGTTAGATGTTGTTGCTCGCCCTGGGTAGCAAGCATTTTTACTTTTTGCAAGCTTGTATGATTTGCGTGAGCTCTCACAGCAATTGGGCAACATTCCCAAGCATATAATGCGAGGAATTTTTCTTGCATAGTGCAAAGTGCTTGCCTCTAGGTCTTATATCACTTCATTTATTTGCTTGAATGTTTGCCCCTGAGAGGTACATGTTTGGGGGCGAGTTCAATTTTTGGTCAATTTCATTTGAGCAATGTTGCTCGCCCTGAGTGCGAGCACTTTCGCTTGATTTGTCCAAGTAATCTTTTCTCGCCATCTTTGGGCTACAGGCACTTCTTATTGACATTGCCATTGTCCGACCTGAGCACTCAGCCCTTGGTCGATTCGATGAGAACAATTTTCTTCATGGTGTTTCTATAACTAGGTGTGAGCTATCTCCCTAGGGTGGGTATGTTGTTTTAACCCAGGTTTGTGCTCCCCCTGGTCTCCTCTTGGGTGAGCATCGTTGCTCACCCCTGGGTGCAAGCACTCTTTCCTCGCCAGGGCTAGCTAAATAGGTTACGTGGCCTAAGGCTAAAATTTTGAGAGAGGCTTTTTTTTATTATTAAAAAAAGTAAATTTAAATAAATTTATTTTAATTTTATATTATATTTTTATTTAAAAATAATTCCTATAGTATTGTAAAGTAAAATTATTGATTAAGATTTTATACCACATTTTCAACTAATAACTGACTTATTTTTTATTAGAAAATTTTTGATTTAGAGAGAATTTTATCAAATCTAGTTTTATAAGTACTTTAGACTCTTAGACACAATTATAATCATTATTGTTAATAACGTTCTATAAACAACTTACATATTTGAAAAAAAATGAGCCATTGCCTCTTCAAAGGATTATATAAAAATCTTTTATGAATATTGAAAAATTAAATTTTGCTATTTATAATTTTCACATTAATTATATATTAAACTAATAATGACAAAAGAGAAGTTTATTCTTAGAATGAGAATATGTAAAATAATTATTATCTGTGATACTTTTAAAAAACTAATAATAATATAATATCTATTTAATCTTATTTATATTATCATTCTCATTAAATTAATTAAAATTTTTTATTGGGTATATATATTTTTTTAAAATTATACTTTATATACTTTTTTAGGGCCTTCTTCCATTAGGGGCCTTAGGCAATTGCCTAACTCGCCTAATGGAAGAGCCGACCTTGTTCCTCGCCCATGTTGCAAGATGTTGTTGCTCGCCCTTGAGTTCGAGCACTGCCTCCCAAGGGTGCGAGCACTTACCTCCTCGAGATGGGACTGATTTCTTCGGTTGAGAACTTTATTGCTCGCCATAGGCTATGACTGCTCTTTGCTTGCCCTTAGAACGAGTAGCTTGCTTGCTAGGGGTGTGCAGTTGACACTCACCCCAAGGCTAGATCACATTGTTGGGTGTGAGATTCTTTGGCTCACATTCAAAGTGCAAGATGTTGTTGCTCACCTCCTTGGTGCGAGAACGGTTACTCGCCCAAGTGACTAGCAAGCACTTTATTAGGGTGAGAGCTTTTCAGCCGACCCTCTGGGGTTCGCGTAGTCTTTGCTCTCTCCATTTCCCTAGCTCTGGAGCGACCCACCCTAGGGAAACCAATAGTTTTGCTCGCCCTTGAGGTTGAGCTGTCTTTGTTCAGGTCGTGGGTACGAGCACTGTTGCTCGCTTCTTAGGATGCAAGTACTCTTTGCTCGCTTTGGTGTTCGAGCATTCTTTGCTGGCCTATGGAGGCAGGAGATCTAGTGAAGCTCTTAATCGCTTGAGCATGTAACACGAGCAAAGTGCTCATCTCTGGGTTCAAGATGATGTTGCTCAGTTGTCGTGGCGAGGACTTACGAGCCACCTTGGATAATTTTGCTTGTTTTGGGGGTGGGAGAACTTCTTCATTGTTGCCACTCACCCTGGGTTTGACCTTTTTGCTCGCCTTGTGAGGACTTTTGCTCGCGCAGAGCAAAGTGCTTGCCCCTAGGTACAAGCCCTTTTGCTCAGTTAGGTGTGAGCACTTGGTATGGTATACATGCACTGGAATTGAACTCTCACGAGTCAAATACTTTTAGAGATTAGGGTACACACAGAGCCGAGCTCCTAGGTGATTAGGGTAGTCTTTTGGAGATCAAGGTTGACATGATCCGAAGCCGAGTTCCCACATCCACCAATCTCTATAAGTATCCGACCTCAACCAAATTCTCACACTTTGTAGAACACCAGGGGAGAGTTTTTTTTCCCGTCCTACATTTTTTTGTCCAAGATTCATATTTTCGTCATCCCATCATTTTTCAGTCCTACCTTCGTTTTCAATTTGAGCTTCATTTTTCCGTCCAATCTTATTTTCCCGTCCTACCTTTATTTTCCAACCGACCACATTTTCTACTTCTCTATCCTAACTTCATTTCTCCATCCGAGCATCATTTCTTCTTGCTCCTATCACTTTTCGTATTACCTTATTTTTTTGTCGTTCTTTTTTTGTCTGAGCTTCATTTTTCTATCCTACCTTCATTTTTCATTCTCCCATCATTTTTGTGCAAGCATTTGTTTACTTGCCCCTAGGTTTGAGCATTGTCCCATGCTATTTTGAAAACATCAATTCTTGTTTTATTTTCTTCAAATTCTAAATAATTTTTAGAGGGAGAGCCGGGCACTTATCCTCATTGTGGGGGGAGAAAAACACCATGAATAAGGACCCGGCAAGTAAGGCCCAAAGCCAAACCGAATGTTAAAATGGGCCTAAGCCCAGGTACAGTTATCAGTACCTACGAAGGCCCAAAGCTCTGACTAATTCATTCTTAGAGTAGTATCAACAGCCAGTCTAGGAAGTGTGTGACAAGACATGCTAACCCTGCGGTGATGAGAGATTAAGCCACTTAAGTACGATTAAGCCAAAATGACCGCTGCATTTAATGTTTGCTTGACGGAAAGAACGCCGCATTAAATACAATCCAAAGGGAGGGCGGCCAACATTTAAAGCCGTCCAGGACAAATAACCAATCACTTCTAAGGCACGTGATTTCGAGTGGCTCGCAAGGGCTACAAGTACAAACTGGCCCGGTAGAACGTGTCAGATTAATCGACTCAGTATCAGGAATATTTGAGAAGCCTGATCTCCTACGAATATGGAGCATCATAATACGAAAGATCCGTCCGGCCCCTATAAATAAAGTAGTCGGCATCAAGAAATAGGTAATTTAATTCATCCTATTGCAATCCTCTTCCCCTTCTTACATTCAAACCACTGACTTAAGCATCGGAGGATCAACGGACCTCGTGGTCCCCCCTTCTAGTGTTTCTCCTTTCATATTTCAGGAACTGTAGACGGTCAGCCCAAATGCAGACTGAAGGATCTGTCCCAAGTATGCAAAACACGACATCAACAGTGGCGCCGTCTGTGGGATCTCTGTTGTCCCATAACTAGCGTGTCCTTTGCATGCTGGCGACAACTCGTTCTCAGCGTTCCCGGTCTGAAGCACTACAACCTGAAATCATGGAAGCTAGACTCAATGAACAAACTGAAGTAATATAAAAACTTATGGCGGACATAGAAGCTCTACGACAAGAAAATGCTGCTTTACAAAGAGACAAAGAAGAAGATGAGGCAGCACAACACAGCCATCATTCCAAAGCCCACCCACCTCCTGACATAACTGCGGCCAGTGAAGAACGGCGTAGGATCAATATGCAAATCCAGATAGAAGTCGCCAAGCAAATGGGACAACCCTCAACGGTTGATCAACTCCTCACTAATGCTGAGTTGCCATACAGTACTGCAATAATGGTGGTGCCCATACCACCAAGATTCAAAATTCCTCAAATTGAAGCGTGTGATGGGTCGAAAGACCCACTGGAACACCTAGAAACTTTCAAAGCCCACATGACCCTCCACGGTTTCCCGAGTGAAGTGGCCTGCAGAGCTTTTTCCCTCACTCTAAGGGCAGCAATAGCATAAATGATCGGGAACCGTGGGCAGCTTAAATGACCTGGCACGACTTTTCTTAAGCCAGTTTATGGCTAGCCGAACGAGACGAAGACCGGCGGCATATCTTTTAACCGTCAAATAAAGGGATGACAAGAGCCTCAAGTCATATCTCTCCCGTTTCAACAAATAACGTATGATGACGGACCATCAGGACGAGAAAATCACCCTAGCAGCCTTGCTAGGGGGAATATAGCCTCGAAACCCCTTCATGACAGAAATAGCCCGGAGAACCTCGGCAACCTTAAGAGAGTTTATGGACCATGCCGACGGTTATATAAACAGGGAAGACACTCTCCAAGCACTAACAGCACCAAGGAAGGATGGTCTGGAAAGAGTAGACAGGAGAATGGAAGATCGACAAAATATCCCGAGCCAGGGAAATCACAAAAGAAGGCTCTATGAGGCGAAGAGGAAGGGGGAACAGGTTCGATAGGTGAAATCAAGATCCAACGTACACACCAGCCTAACAGTTGAGGGAGAAGAAAACTCGGAAGAGGAGCATGTACGGAAGGTATATCGTCCCAAATACTGTGCTTTTCACAGGAGCCGGGGACATGACACCCAGGATTGCACCTCAAGGAGAGAAGTTCTGAAGAACCCGAGACGGCCGAAAAATCAAGACGAACAATATGGTGACCACTGGAAGAACATCCATTCGTATCAGCAAGGAAGCCGAGATCGACACCATGTCCCAGGAGGTCAACGCACGCCGCGTAGAAGTCGTTGCTCGAATTACAGAAGTCGAAACCCCACGAGAAGGAATGGGGGAAGCTCTGACCAGGGAAGAATCGCCGACCGGGACCGAAGGAGTTCATATCTTAGAAGCTCGAGTGAAGAAGAGCCCCCGGTAGGCGAGATAAGAACCATAGCGGGAGGTTATGCCGGAGGAACTATGTCTTCGGCAAGAAGGGCGTATGCAAGAAGAGCCAGATATGGCGAAGTGTTCTCAACATACAAACCATCACGACATGACACGCAGCCGAAGGAAGAATACCGAATGACATTCAGCGAGCAAGACGGGGAAGGAGTGTTGAGACCACATGATGACGCGTTAGTAATAACGGCCCAAATTGCAAACTACCAGACCAGAAGGGTCCTCATCGACAATGGCAGTTCCGCCGATGTCCTCTTTTGGGAAGCATTCTCTAAAATGGGAATCGCACCCGAGCGGTTACCACCAGCTCCCACCCCTCTCAGGGGCTTCACCGGTGACACGATCCAACCAGTTGGAGCGATAACCCTATCCGTACTAGTGGGAACAGCTCCCAAGATATCATCCCTCATGGTGGATTTCTTAATAGTAAAGGCCCCTACCTCGTATAACGCTATCCTCAGGCGTCCATCCTTGAACCAGATGAAAGCTGCAACTTCCACTTATCATTTGAAAATCAAATTTCTTACTCCTTTTGGAATAGGGGAGATACGAGGCGAACAGCAGACAGCAAGAGAATGCTACGTTCGGGAGATGAAGACTAAGGCGACTCTGGTACAAACTATTGACCAAGAAGAGGGCGAAATAGACTCGCCACCACCACTAAAGATAACGGAGATGGATAAAGAAGTAAGGGACGAAGAAACCTTGAGGTAGGTGGAGCCCAACGAACCAACAATCCTGATATCAATAGATCCCAAAGAGCCAAAAAAGACTGTGCGCATAGGATCCAGAATGACGAGCGAGCTGGGTGAAACTATGAGAAAGTTACTAATCGAGCATCGAGACGTGTTCGCTTGGAGCCATGAAGAGATGCCCGGCATTAATAGAAAGGTGATAGAACACCGCCTCAGTGTAAGTCCTGAGGCAAGAAGAGTGAAACAAAAAGGTCGAAACTTCAGTGCAGAAAAGTATGCGGCAATTGCTGAAGAGCTAGAGTGGCTATTAATGGCAGGGTTCATTCGGGAAGTTCATTATCCCGAATGGCTCTCCAATGTGGTATTAGTCAAGAAGGCGAACGAGAAGTGGAGAATGTGTGTAGACTTCATAGACTTGAATAGAGCTTGCCCCAAAGATAGTTTTCCCCTCCCAAGGCTAGATTTGATAGTAGATTCGACAGCTGGGCATACCTTACTCAGCTTTATGGATGCATACTCTGGGTACAACCAAATCAGAATGAGTCTCGATAACAAAGAAAAAACGGCCTTCATGACGGATCGAGGACTCTACTACTACAAAGCAATGCCGTTCGGTCTAAAAAACGCGGGCGCAACATATCAGCGGCTCGTCAATCGAATGTTCAAAGATCAAATTGGGAGGAACATGGAGGTATACGTGGATGACCTCCTAGTCAAGAGCAAGAAGGCAAAACAACATTTCAATGATCTCCGCGAAGCATTCACAGTCTTAAGAAAGTATAACATGAAGCTCAACCCTGAGAAATGTGTTTTTGGAGTCGAGTCAGGGAAGTTCTTGGGGTTCATGGTTTCGGAGCGAGGAATCGAAGCTAATCCTGAGAAAGTCAAGGCCATAATAGAAATGCAACCACCTCGCACAATCAACGAAGTTCAGAAACTCGAGAGAAAGATAGCCGCCCTGAGCCGCTTCATAGCAAAATCAATCGATCGAAGTCACCCCTTTTTCAAAGTCTTACGAAAGGCTCAAGAATGGAATGAAGAATGTAGCAAAGCCTTTGGCGAACTAAAAGAATACCTTTCCCATCCACCATTACTCAGCCAGACTACACTGGGGGAAGATTTAACTGTTTACCTAGCCGTGTCCCAGCATGAGGTATCTACCGCTCTGACTCGCGAAGAGAATGAAGTCCAGCGTCCCGTTTATTACATAAGTAGAGCATTTCGAGGAGCAGAAGCCAGGTATCCCCGAATCGAAATGCTGGCGTTTGCCTTAGTAGTCGCTGCTTGGCGCTTAAGGCCTTATTTTCAAGCTCATCCCGCGAGAGTACGGACATATGTTCCCCTGAGAAAGGTGTTACAGAAACCTGATGTATCCGGCCGGATGACTAAATGGGCTATCGAGTTAAGTGAGTTCGAGATCGAGTATCTCCTGCGTATTGCGATCAAGGGATAGATATTGGCGGACTTCGTGGTTGAATTTACAAACTTCCCGGAAGAAATAGTCACCTTGCCTCTGGGCAGACCTTGGCAGGTTTATGTTGATGGTTCCTCCTGCCGAACTGGAGGAGGAGCAGGAATACATATTGTATCAGAGTCCGGGGAACAGCTTGACTATGCAGTCAAGCTGGGATTCAAAGTCACCAACAACAAAGCTGAATATGAGGCGCTTTTGTTAGGATTAACGATCGCCAGATCGCTGGGTGCAACAAAGGTGGAAGTAAAAGCAGATTCCCAGATAGTGGTGGGCTAAGTGAACGAGCAGTACCTTACAAAAGGAGAAAATTTAAAGAGATATCTTCAAAGGGTAGGGGAAGAACATGATCTTTTCCAATTCTCATCTATTCACCAAATTTCGCAAGGAGAAAATTGGGAAGCAGACCGATTAGCCAAAGCTTCTTCAGGGCAAGGGGAGATTCCGCTTCCCGATCACGTGGTAATTCGGAAGGTTGATATGGCCGCAGTGGGAATTTGATTATCTACAATAGAAGTTATTCAACCTCCAGAATGGGCGACGGATATCCTAAAATTCCTCCAAGAGGGAGTCCTTCCAGAAGGCCGAAAGGAGGCCAGAAGAGTAAGAAATCGAGCGACTCGGTTTACCTTGGTAAAAGGAATTCTATACAAAAGAGGGTACACTAAGCCTCTGTTACGATGCATTTCTTCCGAGCAAGCTCAAGAGATCTTAGCCGAAATACACGAGGGGGATTTGTGGGAATCACTCTAGCAGAAGAACATTAGCAACACGGGTGGCCCCGGGCGGGGTACTACTGGCCAAATTCTCACAAAGACGCGGATGAATACGCCAAAAAATGTCTAAAGTGCCAGCAATAAGCCCCAATCCCACAATGTCCCTCTGAGAAACTAACCTCAGTTACTTCCTCATTGCCCTTCGCCCAGTGGGGACTAGATCTCGTTGGTCCATTGCCCACAGGCAAGGGAGGAGTAAAGTTTATGGTGGTCGCAGTTAATTATTTCACAAAATGGGCGGAAGCGGAGGCATTGGCCACAATCACAGCTCGGGCAATTACCAACTTCTTGTGGAAATCCATAATTTGCCATTTCAGGATTCCCGAAAGCTTCGTAACGGACAATGGAAAGTAGTTCGACAGCTTACATTATCGAGACTGGTGTGCAGAGCTTAAGATCAAAACAAAGTACTCATCTCCTGGGCACCCACAAGCCAACGGACAGGTAGAAGCCACCAACAAGACAATACTTAACATTTTGAAGAAAAGGCTGGGAAATCAAAAGGGAGAGTGGGCTGAAGAACTTCCCAGTACACTGTGGGCATATCGTACATCAGTAAGAACCCCAACCGAAGAAACTCCGTTCTCCCTTGTTTATGGGATGGAAGCCATGATTCCGGCTGAAGTAGCAATACCAACATATCGTGTACAACATTTTGACTCAGACAGTAATGATGAAAGGCTAAAGGAGAATTTAGATTTCTTAGAAGGAAGGAGATCGGAAGTAGTGATCCGGATCGCGGCAAACAAGCGAAGGGTCGAGCGGTACTTCAACAAATGGGTCCTGGCTCGCAACTTCAGAATAAGGGATATGGTTGTAAAACAAACCGGAGTCACCACATAGAGCGAAGCAAAGCTAGGTTCTAAATGGGAAGGACCCTATATCGTGGCATCAACCGGAAGGCCTAGTTCCTACAGGTTAAAAGATCATGAGGGACTAGAATTACCCCACCCATGAAACGCCGAGTGGTTAAAGAAGTACTTTGTGTAAAAAAGAAGCATATTAGAACTTAGCAGTTTGTAAAAATTACTACTTGTAATGAGAATTATGAAAAAATAACTTTAAAGTGTTGCTCTCATGTGTATTATCAAACAAGTCAAAAAGAACATGTGCAAACTACAGAGAGAAACAATCAAGAATCGAATGCGTTGGCCCCTGCCAGCCCACGAAGTCAAAAGCACGGGTACTGAGCCGTCGCTCGGCCCGCTGGCTATTCTCAACGCATGTCTCCAGTAGTCTTGGGACCTCGCCGAGCGGGTCACCATGCTCCCACGGGACTCCACTGAGCGTGTCACCAAGTGAACTACTAGGACTCTGCCGACCTTCGTGCTATGGTGCAGAACAGAATGCGTTGGCCCTTGCCAGCCCATGAAGTCATAAGCACGGGTACCGAGCTGTCGCTCGGCCTGCTGACTATTCTTAACGCATGTTTCCAGTAGTCCTGGGACCTCGCCAAGTGGGTCGTCGTGCCCCCACTGTACTCCACCGAACGTGTCACCAAGCGAACTACTGGGACTCTGCCTAGCTTCGTGCTATGGTGCAGAATACAAGGAGCTACACTAGCTCATTCGGATGCAAAGATAAAGACGACTATTGAAAGAAAAACAGATAAGTTGAACTGTTTGTTATTATGTAAACAAAGGGTTACAGGATGAAATTTTCATCTTAAAGCAGCAAAACGTCAGGGAAAAACCCTACAAATAAAGGACCAAGTTATGCTCAACTACAAAACAAGGCGAGATCCTGACTGAAGTGGAGTGTGGGAAGTCTAGGATTTGTCTGAAGCATAATCGCTTGAACAGACCAAGGCTCCACCCGGAAGATCCCTTTCCCCTCCCAACAGAGCACCGGAGGATCAGGAACACGCAGGAGGGAAGGAGCTGATTCCAGGGAGTTGATCTCCACTATGGACCAGCTTACGACCCAAAGCCACCCCGGGTCCTTCTGTTGCGCCATCCTCTTGTCTTCACCAAAGACTAGAACCCGGAAGCAGAGAGTTCCGGTCTCTCTGCTTAGGAGGTTAACCCCCGTAAACAAAGAGGCAAGGCTAAGTGAGGTGAGATAAGCAAAAAAGCAAGGACAAGCTGAAGTATAATACGTTTTTCCATTCTCCTAGAATCGAGAATCCATCTAAATTTAGAATCGAAAAAGAAGTATCCCATCCAAGATTATCAGAAGAGGAAGGGGTGAAGGAAACACGACTCCTCAAGCCAAATTTATAATAGGAGAAACTTCCGAAGGTCACGACCTCCTAGGTCATCCTGACCGAACACGTCATTCCCAGACTCCCCCTAGTCAACCATGTATCTTTAGTACGGACGAACGAGTAAGCGCACAACGAATGGAAAGGTGAAACGGACTAAGGCAGCCTTAAAGAGGGCCGACAGTTCATCTACATAGCACAACTATATGAAGACCGGTCAAATCTGAGAAATTGTACGATCCACCATACTTCGAATTCTAATCAACAAAAACTCAAAGTACAACGACTGCAATAATCAAGGTATTCAAATTTGATCTTCGTTCATTACACATACAGAATAATGATGACGGCAGAATAAAAATATACAAAATCTATGTTAAATTACAATTATGGGGCCTTCTTATGGGAGGAGAGAGGCAGATTATCGACATTCCAACTGAGCATCTCCTCATAGGCCGGCCTGCCCGGCTAAGGGTTCTGAGGTCTAGAGACCGGAGATCTAGCCCTGGAGATTGGAGTATTAACTCCTTAAGACGCTCGAGCCCTTCTTTGTACCCAAACATCCAGGACTGATCGCGCAGGGTAGAGGCTATCTCGAGTTGGGAAGAAGCAAGGCTTTCTTTTTCTCGAGCTTCGGCTAAGGAACGTTGCAGTCGAAGAATGTTGTTTCTAGTGGAAATCTTCATCTTTTCAACGTCCCTGTTCTGAGCCATGAAGTGTCTGTATAGGGCCTACCGAACGTTGATGGCCTTTTTCTTTTCTTGAGACACTTTTTCAAAAGACTAATTGTTTTGCCGAAGCTGTTCTTGGAGTGATTCTACCTCGCACTCTAACCTTTCAGTTTCGGCCCGGGCTCTTATCCCCTCAGAGAAGAGAAGATTGGCGTTTGCCCGTCAACCCTCGAGCTCTTTCCGAGCGGATTCTAGTTCCTCAGTCAGGGAGGATACCCACCTCTTAATCCGTTCTTCTTCCAAACTCTTCAGTCTGGACTCCTTATCCTTAAGCTCGATGTCGAGAGCCATGACCGCAATTCTGCGCGCCAGTTTCTCGGTCTCCTTATTCTCAGCGCGGAGCCGCTCGATGAGGAATGCATTCATGTTTGCCAAGGTTGTATTCCTCGCCTCGGTCGCCTAGAGATCAACCTCTAATTTCCTCTCCCGTAGAAGTAGTAATCCATTCAGGAGCCTCTGATTTTTCAACTCATTCTCCAAAGTTTCCCTTTCTCGGGAAACCATGTCGGCTAGTTGATCGGAAGCTTGAAAAATCCACGAAGAATTAGACTCCTTAATAAGATATAAAGACAGTAATGATAAAATAATATTTATACTGACCTGGGCAAACAAGGGTCTGAACTTCTGGGCCTGAGCCTCGAAAGCCTCGGAGCGAGTCCGTTGGTGACTCGAATCGCCTTCTGGCCCGGCAGCAGGTGGTGCCTCCTCCTCTGGAGGTAACAACAACAGACTTGGGAGAGAGGATGATGTCCGGCCACTTTCCCGCTGGGCAAAAACTGCAGCGGTAACCTCCTGTTGAGAGAAGAATGGAAGACTCGTTGGTTCCTTGGTCGAGGACGGATCTCCATCATGAATGATCCCCGGGCCAGGCAAGTCATTTACATGACTAATAATGTCCTCCGCCCCGACCGCTGACCCCCTGCCGCCCAGTGGGGAAGAAGATTCCTCTAACAGGATCGGGGACACCTGAAACAGACCGGTAACAGTAAAAATAAAAAAGAGAGAGAAAAAGAAGAAGGAAGGTAAAAAAGAAGGGCCGAACGGAGGTCCAAAGCCCTGACTAATTCATTCTTAGAGCAGTATCGACAGCTAGTCTAGGAAGTGTGTGACAAGACATGCTAACCCTGCGGTGATGGGAGATTAAGCCACTTAAGTATAGTTATGCCAAAATGACCGCTGCATTTAATGTTTGCTCGGCAGAAAGAACTCCGCATTAAATACAACCCAAAGGGAGGGCGGCCAACATTTAAAACTGTCCAGGACAAACAACCAATCACCTCTAAGGCACGTGATTCCGAGTGGCTCGCGGGGGCTACAAGTATAAACTGGCCCGGTAGAACATGTCAGATTAATCGGCTCAGTATCAGGAATATTTGAGAAGCCTGATCTCCTACGAATATGGAGCACCATAATATGAAGGACCTGGCCGGCCCCTATAAATAAAGTAGTCGGCATCAAGAAACAGGTAATTTAATTCATCCTATTGCAATCCTCTTCCCCTTCTTACATTCAAACCACTGACTTAAGTATCGGAGGATCAACGGACCCCGTGGTCCCCCCCTTCTAGTGCTTCTCCTTTCATATTTCAAGAACTGTAGACGGTCAGCCCAAATGCAGACTGAAGGATGTGGCCCAAGTATGTAAAACACGACATCAACACTCATACAAGCAAACATTGACATGAGAGAAGCACAATATTCTCAAAATTTATAAAAGAACAAACACGAAATAGTCACCTCATTTCCTTTTTATCATAAAGATTAATGTTACAACATTATTTAGTTCATTTCTCTTTCGAACTTTTACATTAAACGATATTTTCATGGGTGCAAGTATCTTGGTTATCAGCCTGAGACTTGTAAACTCCAATCGAGAATCATTTTAACATGGTTCTTGACCCCAGCTTTGTACACCCAATCTGAGAACATTATTGCGATTCCCACTTGCAAGAGAGCAAGCCTTGGCCGAGGTCTATACACCTCGTCCAAAGTTTATGATTGTATATAATTAGAGCACTGCTAGGTACAGTCCCGTGGGGGGCCTACCTGCGGACGAATGGGGAGCTTTCGGGCATTTACTCCTTAAATTGTGGTGAAATGTCAAAAAGGTTTGTGGCATATTTCCCCTCCAGCGATTATCACTCCCTCCCGGGATAGAAGAAGACCCCTTACGTAGTCCAACCCCAACCCAATGCCAAGCCTTCCATTTCCCCTACCCGTGAGCTTTGGTATGAGTCTTCACTCTCTGCATTAAGGAAAACGAGGACAGAACCACTAGCACAAACCACCAGCCGTCACATCCACACATACTCCAACATCTTACATGGCTTCTCCCCGCGCTTTGGGACTCCCCGTGCATTGGGACTCCTTCTAGACTCCAGAGATATCCATGTCGGCGGCAACTCCTTTAATCGGGTCCAAAATCAAACTTCAGAGATCTCCATGCGTGCGCTTTGGGGGGCGCGATTAAAGTTGCTCCAATTAAAGCTAAACTTTAACAAATAAATTAGCCCTACAGACCAAGGAAATGAAAAAAAAAAAAAACAAAGATATTGCAAAATCAATCAATAAGAGTAAAATCCAGAAAGGAAAAATCACCCGTTACTCCTTTCAAAACTCAAGATAGATTCCAGCATAACTTGCTCATATGTAAATCTAATAAAAAATTTTGACAGAGAAAATAGAGATAGAGAGTAAACAAAAACTAACTAAAAGAAGACTAAGAAAACTAGAATGAACAATTGCAGTGTAAATATCTTTGTTACGATTCAACCTCCATAAAGTTTTTGAAATGAAACTCACAACAACCTCTTTAAGGATGAAGATGGAACCCACAGGATGAAGGTTTAGGGCATAAGGGAAACGATACATTTGGTTTGGTTTGATTTTTTCCTTCTCATCTCCAGGAGTCAGACACCAACTGTCACTACATTCAATAAATGGAGCCTACTTTAAATGAAACGATGTGTTTCATGGCGTGTGCAGGGAGTCCCAGACTACAAGAAGAATTACTCATATAATTAACCTAAGAGAAAGCACTCCAGTTTTATTTACTCTAGAGTGATTGAGGGAGTTCTATTGAGACATTCCCTTTCCTACCTAGTTGAGATAAAATGAGACGAGAAATCTATGAATAGTTATAAAATAGTTTGTGAGTACTAGTGAAATTGTTTGAGTTAGAATGTTTTATGGAGTCTTGGGAAATGAGAGAGAAAAAGTTGAATAAAATATTATAAAGTTAATAATATTGTTAGAATATAATTTTTTAAAATTATTTTTGTTTTGAGATTTGAAAAAATTGATTTTTTTTTTTTTTTTTAATTTTGTTTGAAAGTTTAGGAAAGTTGTAATGATAAGGTAATAATTAATCTAAAAATAGAAAACCGGCTTGGACCGGCCCGAGTCAGTGGAATTGGTCTGATTTTGGACCGGTACGGCTCGAGACCGGTTCCCTTAGATCCAAAACCGGCCGGTACCAGTTCGGTTCCGATTTTATGCTTTTTAGGACTGAACCGGACCAATTCACTATATTATATATTTTAAATTAATTTTTTTAATATTATATATATTATTTTTTATATTATATATAATTTCTATATAATATATATAATAATATAAATTATAATTATATATAAGATAATGTTATTATAATTTATAATATAAAATTTTAATCTTAAACATGAAAATTTATTTGATCATATATTTTGAACATAAAATATATATTAATAACATTGTATGACCTAATAAATTCTCAACATATTCTTTTTAATAAATACATAATACATTAGTAATATTAGTATACATTAGTATATTAATTAAATTTTGCTTTAATTAATTAGTATACTACTGGAAAATACTAATAATACTAGTAAAATCGAAAAAGATCAGACCGAACCGGTAAAATCGAAAAGATCGGACCGAACTGGTAAAACTGGAGGTACCGATTTAGGTTGGTAACCGGTGCGTAATCGATTTTCAAAAATGCAAAACTGATGCATACTGGTTCGGTCTTGAATTTTATCCAAAATAAGACCGGATTGAACTGATTATACCCCTACAGCCCACCTAAAGACCACCACTAGGAGGCGAGAGAGAGAGAAAGAGAGAGAGAGAGAGAGAGAGAGAGAGAGAGCAAATGGGGGACAAGGAGGGAACAATGAGAATGAGGATGTCAGGAAAAAAAGTCAGGAAAAGATAAGAGGGGAATGAAAAAAGCGGAAATGAAATGACGATGTTAGACACGCAAGGGAAGATGGTCAATCCTTACCACTCCCCAGGGGCACGTGGAAAGAGGAGTCAGATAAAAGGAAACGGCCAAAAGATTTCTAGGGGACTTTTTCAACTTCTTCTTTAGCTTCTTTAACCTCTTGAAAGGGGGTTTCGGCAAGAACATGTTTTCCAGCAAATATATTCGATATCTCGATTGTACAGTGAGAAAGAAGAGGTAATGAGGGACTATAAATAAGTTTATTATAGTGGATATTTTCTCCCAAAAAATCTATAGATGTAGGCTTTATTCCAAACTATGTAAATCTGTGTGTCTTCTTCTCTTTTACATTTTTATTATTTATTTTTCATTTACTGTCATGGATATACGCACAGTCACACTGGACCACTTCGGGGGATCCAGACTACACTGATCGAGGCCCAGATCATCATAGCGAGTCGGGAATGACTCTTTCTCTCTTTACGACCTGTTGTGCGATTTTTGGCATTAACATTGAATATTTGAAATTGAAAAGCATATATGTTTGTAACGTTTAGATATTGAAATGAGATGAGATGAAATTATTTTACAATTTAAAGAAACCTTAGAGTCAACTAGACATTATTCAGAACTATTATATATGCATTAAAAGCACAAAGTGCATTAAAAGTCAATCCATATCTCAATAGTGCATTAAAAGCACAAAGCAATAATCGATTTCCTTTATAACATACAATTCTAGTATTGAAAGCTCTACTTACATGGTGTCCTCAACTTTTTAGTTTATATTTGTGGCTTCTCGTTTCTGTTCAGTGTAAAAATTATGGGCATTGTTTTGCATCATCCTACACACCGCATACTAAATTATTTTTTATTTTTTTAAAGTTTTTTTCAATTTTTTTTAGTCTTTTTGAAATATTTATATTTTTTTATTCATCATTCATATAATACACATTTAATAAGAGAAATAAATAAAAATAAATAAAAAAAGTTATGGTGTGTGATGTGTAGATTGATGTAAAGATTATTTCAAAAATTATTAGTGTACAGTCTAAATTTACGAAAATGCTTTTTTAACCTTGTAAATTATGAAAATTCTAATTTTACCTTTCTTTTTGCATTTAATCATGCTTTTGCCATTAACTTTAACTTATCTGCATTTTGACCTCTAACTTTACTAAAATTATATTTAAACCTCTGTTTTCGCCATTTTTTTTTCGTAAATAAGGCATGAGAGATGACTTTTGTTCACAAAGTCTCTCCCCTTTGACACGTGTCCAGTCAAGAGAGGTTGTGCCTCTTTGCCAGCCCATATTTATTTGCTGTCTGAAAAGGCCGCTCAAGGGGCTGCAGCCTGAAATGTCCAATGGCTATTAAAATAGAATTTTTATATTAAAATTTTAAAAAAATTAAATTATTTATCATATTTCATAAAAAAATTAAAAAAATTATAATAATTAAATAAAATTAGAAGAGATAGTTTGTATTGAATAATCATTGGTATCAAATGATCTCAATTGCCTTAAAAAAAAAAAAAAAAAAAAAAAAGAAGAAATGGATATGCTTGTACACGTGCAGAAAGACGCGCGTGGAGACGCGAAGGATGAAGGATGAAGGATGAATGATGAATCGGTCCTCCGTTGACGGAGAAAACGCAGTACAAAAAGGATCTGCAGTCCGCAATTTATGGACAAAAGAGTTGCTCCAATTCTCTCTCGCTCATCGTCTCCGCTTTCTAGAGTGAGAAAGAAATAGAATTGCTTCAGATAGCCATCATTATTAATGCGTGTGTGAATGAGAACCCCGCCATCGCTGCTATCTCTCACAGCTGAGTCAGCGCTTCACAACCTCTCCAACATCTCCGATCTGTCTCCTCTCCCGGATCACATCCTCCTCGACCTATTCCGGGTGCGCTCTCTCTCTCTCTCTCTCTCTCTGCACCCCCTTTTCTCTGTGTGTTAATTTGCGCCTTGGCTTTGGGTGGTAATTTATTGTGTTCTTTTACCCAAATGGCACTGGGCACTACTCTAGGAGTCAGGACTACGTTGCTTTCTGTCTTTGAGTGAAAGTGAAAGCTTAATTTACAATAAATTAGGTGGGCTTCTTTTGGATTTTGTTGATGCTCAGATGGTTAGATATATTTCTGACGCATCTTAATATTGCTTGTTAACAATAAAACTACTTGTTACTTTCTGGAAGTAACTAATTCCAGGATGAGGCCATTCTGGATTAGACCATTCCATTATGGGACTAAATCATCTGTTTCTCGTTTCTGTTCCGTTCTTTTAAGCTATGTTGTTTCCGGTGGTGAAACCAGAAAGGTTTCTGCTGGAGGGCCAATTTTCGAACATGTAAGTTATGTAACGTTTATTTAAAACAAAAAAATCTCAAGCTTAATATCACGGAAAATCATTAAATCATAACTATCTATAGAAGCTACGTCTCGGTAAAATCATCTTGGAATAAAGCTTTTATTTCAAAGAAACAAATCTATAATTTGCCATATACATGGGGAAGTAAAATTATAAAAAACACAACTAGCATCTCCTATAAATTTCTTATGACAGTCTTTCATGGAATAGTATTGATCCAAACAAAGGAAATGAAAACAGTTAGATTATTCAATCCCTCCTAATTCATCATTTCATTTCCCTTAAAAACTACCAAAGAACCCCCCTTAGGGTTTATGTGCGTTTCCCGACTATTCCTTACCTTACCTTATAGTTTCCTTTCCTTCCATTTCTTTATTTGTTTAATAGATAATAATTATACACATGTCATGGCATAGTGAAGCATACAGAAAAGCTCTTTCACATTCACAATTCTCATAAATAAGGCTACATGTAACATGGCTGACATGGAGTAGGCTATACACCATGTGTTTAATTAACATGTACATATCACATGACTTTAGAAAAAGAACGTTTCGCTTACATGTTTAACAAGAAGGCATGATCATAAACATGGTTGAGTGGCATGTTTCTAAGGTCATAACTTTGCCTCTATCAGTCCATTTTGACAGTTCCTTTGAGGGTTACCTTTCTGGAATTTCCAGAAGGTATGTTGAGTGGAACACACTGACAGTTTCATATTAACATGACTGTGATGCTGCCCAGTTAAATGGCAGCAGGTGGATTATGCAATATGCAAACTATTTTATCATGCATGGCATCACTTAACATGTTTATGAGCTGTAGATGAGTCCGTAATGCTTTCATGATTCATAAGTGAATGTTTTTGGGTCATATCACAAGCTGTTTGAATGTGTAAATGCATGCACTTGTAAACAGATCATTGAGCATTGTACAAAGATATGTAAAAGTTCTGACTTTATACATATTTTTATTCCTAGACTCCGCTACATGTTATGCATTGATGTATGTACATGTTTCATGTCTTTGGCATGTAAAAGGTGCACGTAATTTCACAAAACGGTTGCTGTTTGGCCATTCTGGGGTTGCTGAAAGCAGGGGTGCATTACGAAATTTGTAAGCTTTAGTCTTTCATGATGAAAACTGGACCTCCAGAGTCAATTGGGGTTGATAACAGCAACCCCTTTTTAAGATTTAATGAGATGTTGAGAAGTTTTTCAAAGAATTATGCATGCCATGTTTTGGGTATGCACATGGTTCCGAAATTTTCTTTTGATGTTATGAATACCATATTGTAGTAACTAAATGGAGTCCAACAAGACAAATATGCAAAATTCGTGGTTTGATATATGTTTGTCCATGCTCATGCTGCAATCATGTCGAAATTTCGAACATCAGAAATATCTCGCTATTGAGTCATGAAACTATACTTAAAACATGTACATGCTTTATGTGGGTGATGCACATTTGATTTATGTGTGCTGTAAATCTAGACATGTCTTTCTTGAGAAGATCATGATATAAATAGCTGTCTGGAGCTGCTGTGATGCTGTCATGGTCATGACAGCTTGTGTTTGTGTGTGTTCCATTAAGGGTGTGACAGTATATGTATAGGGGCTTCAAGTGCAAGTTCCCAAGCCTCTTACATGCAATACTAGATAATAAATAGGGTTCTAGGTCTGTCTAAGTTGCTGGCAGCAAACCTTAAATTTTGGTGCTACAATGAGTTGAGTGGTTTCTCACCTTCAAGGTCTTGGGAGGCACTGGCCATCAAGGAGGAGTGTAACACCCCCTCCCTGTAGGTTAGGAGTGTTATGTACCTTCATAACTATGCTTGGTAAAGAGGCTCAACATAATGAAAACACCTAATTTATCGGAAATAAATTCCAAAAATAGCATAAAAAATAGTCTCATAGCAAGAAAATTTAAAACTGATATTTTTACTGATATTTTTGTGAAAAAAAAAAAAACTCATTTACTAAGCCTGAAAATCCCTTGCCACATGATCTATGCCTGGCCGTCAGCTTGCCAACACATCTTCTTTACCTGGACATTTTAAAAACATAAAAAAACAAACAAATAAACAACCAAAATGGCCGAATACTCAATAAGTAATACATCACACTGTAAATATAATAAGCACAGGGCTTTCTTGAAAACCGTGCATACTTAATACTAAATACTAGTACTAACATAGACATGTAACATGCACTGTGCATAACTCATTAAACTTGTCTTTCCCTTTCTTTAATGGCCAGCACACGTTAACTCCTGTGTGCAGAGTTGCACACCAGATCCACTACTTGTGGCCACAAGGGGAGCTGCTTAACTTTTCATAATATCTATGGTGGACCACGCTTAGGTCTGTGGCTTGCACATCCACCCATAGGCCATAAATGTATCTCTTATGGCCATTCTTAAGGCTTATTTCATAACTTATCTTTTATCTTTCTTACCATGATGCATGTAGAGCACATAATGACATAGCTTTTCATAATCATAAATGGAAACATATTATGATGCATGTAAAACATATAGTAACATAACATTTAAACTCACTTTCATCATATCATAACTAGGTACGTATAACGGAGCTTTCAATAAAGGGCCATACATACGTAATACTTAAAAACTGCTTACCATACATGCAAGGGTATGATCATACTACTTACCTCTTTTCTTCTATTGATAACAAACACATCAATAATCACGCTGGAAAAGGGTTGGACTTGATAGGATGAGGCTGGTTCTTTTTTCGATCTCCTGAAATTGGAACAGTTATCTAAGGTTAGGGATTTGTCTTCTTGAAGAACATTTTATGGGATTGCTATAAAAACTTCCAGACTTACAGCAGCCTCTGTTTTTTCTAGTTTTCAGGCCATACAGTCCTTTTAATGAGACCTAAACACCCTAATAATAGGGCTGTACGAATTGAAGTCAGTTTGTTTTGAAAAGGGGTTCTAAGAATCCTAATGGCTAGAAGTTCTAGCATAAATATGTTGCTATTTTGGATCCATTAAGGAGTCATATAAATGGGGCTGATTTCTACATCTCTAGATCTGGAACAGCTCAAATCCTATCTTAAAGAGTCCTAGCAGGTTGTAACACACTCCTATTGGTGCTAGAATTCTTCTATAACAACGTAAGTGTGGATAAACTTCATATGAGGGTTTCTTGGCACCTAATCTAGTTCTAACTTGTCCAAAAGGGCTGGTTTCCAATTATCACAAATTTAACAACCAAAAATCAAATGGGCTTTGGCTAGAAACTACTTGGGTTTATCCATCCATATCCATGCCTAATGGGCTGAGCCTACTCCAGTTTGAGGGCATGTTTGGACACGATAAGAATTCTTAGAATTCTCAAAATTTTCAAACCTTCTGATAATTCATTCCCATATATCAATCAAACACAAAACACTTTTTCAAATTTTCAACTTTTAATCATTACCTAAATATTATTCAAACACAAAAATCAATACAACTTTTACAAACCTCAAAACAAAAATAATATTAAAAAATTATTTTTAAACAATTTAACTTTATAATTTTTTTATTCAACTTTTTCTCTCTCATTTCTGAAAACCCAATAAAGCATCTTCACTCAAACTATTTCACTACGATTCACTCAATTCTGAGATACTACAACTGTCCAAACATGCCTTGAATGCTCCATAATTTCATATCCAATCCTATCTCCTCACTACCAGATCCTCAAATAATAAAGCCTGAAAAATTGGGCCTGTGGTCCGAACTTAAAAACCTAAAAAATCTGGGTCTGGATATTACAAGGAGGGTCGGGGTTCTTGTTTTTGGTGCTAGACTTGCTGTCTCAGTGGCTAATTCTGGAACTTGGTGGTGTATTTTCCAACTTCTTGGGCAACCTAGAGTGGCAGTGACTTGATTCTTGGTTTGCTGCTGCTGGTTTGGCACAACAAATCCTTGTGCACTAGCAGGAAGGATTGGTGGCACACTAGATGCAAGAGGTTGTGGCCCTCTCTCTTGGTGGCTTACTAGAATCAAGAGCCAAAGGGCTTTCTGTGCTGCTGGGCGACGCTGCGGGAGTGGATGGGTTTCTCCTATTGTTGCCTTGCTAATTAATAGGATTAAGAGGCTGCTAGGGTAAGTAATAAGGTCTGCAGAAAAATATTAGGGCTGCTGGGAATAGGCCGGCAGCCCTTGACTTGCGTGGTTTGGAAATTCCCTAATGCTTCCTATTGTTTGGGGATTCTACTCTCAGTTAAAGGTAGCAGCAGATTACATATGGGGTTGGTTTAGTCAAAGGCTTCCTATGTTGAAATAGTGCGAATGCTTTATGCTTTTGCATGATATAGTGCGTATGGTTCTGGTTTGTATCCTGTGATATATAATGAATTTTGATTGCATTTTGCAGCTATAATTTGATTATTTGCCTCTCTGCAGGATCATATATTGCCCTCTTCCATTTATGTAAAAACTTTCTTTGGATGATTGTCAATGTCCTGTCCTTACAGTAACATTTACTATTTATGATGGGCAGAGAACTTTGCGAGCTGGTAAACTGACTGAAAAAGTTTTGAAGCTCTTCCTGGCAACTGGCAATGACAAAGTCCTTTCACTGATCGAGGATCTTAATATCCAGCACAACCTCACACCTGTACTTCCTACCAGTAAGTCATGTCTTTTTCTTTCAATGCTCCTGTCTTTTCGGTAAATTTTAGCTGAGCTCAGAGCAGTTCCATTCTGATCTTCTTGGCAGGATGCTCTGAAAAATTTTAAGTTACCATTTGCATTGCGTGAGCACACTTCAAAACATTGAGAGAGTCCAAACTTCAGCTGCTTTAAGGGGTTTGAAAAAAGGTTTGGGTTTTGGGATCATCTTTTGATAAGGTTGGGAAGATGTCTCAAGCAAATATTGAGGACAATGAGGTTGACATTGTGATTGCGGCCCTCCACTCTGACCTGACATCATTTATGATTGAGTGGAAGCCTGTGTTTTCCCGATTCCATCTGATAATTGTAAAAGACCCAGATCTCTCTGAGGAACTCCAAATACCAGAAGGCTTCAACCTTGATGTTTATACAAAGTCTGACATAGATCGAGTTGTGGGTTCTTCCACTTCCATTCTCTTCTCTGGATACTCATGCAGATATTTTGGTTATCTTATATCCCAGAAGAAATATATTATTTCAGTTGATGATGATTGCGTTCCAGCTAGGGACAGTTCAGGCTCTTTAGTAGATATTATTGCCCAGCATGCTGACAACCTGAAAACTCCAGCCACTCCTTTCTTTTTCAATACACTCTATGATCCGTACCGTAAGGGAGCAGATTTTGTTCGTGGTTATCCATTTAGCCTGCGAAGTGGGGTTACATGTGCTTTGTCTTGTGGACTGTGGCTCAATCTGGCAGACTATGATGCACCAACACAAGCCCTCAAACCAGGACAGAGGAATACTCGATATGTGGATGCTGTTCTGACTGTGCCAACTAGGGCTATGATGCCTGTAAGTGGAATCAACATCGCTTTTGATCGTGAACTGGTGGGGCCTGCTTTGATCCCAGCTTTGAAATTGGCAGGGGAAGGAAAGTTGAGGTGGGAAACAGTGGAAGATATATGGTCAGGAATGTGTGTTAAGGTTATTTGTGATCACCTTGGGTTAGGTGTCAAGAGTGGATTACCTTATGTTTGGAGGAATGAAAGGGGAAATGCCATAGATAGCTTGAAGAAGGAGTGGGAAGGTGTGAAGCTGATGGAAGAAGTGGTCCCTTTCTTTCAGTCAGTCAGGCTGCCGCAATCGGCCATCAAAGCTGAAGATTGTGTGGTTGAGATGGCAAAAACTGTGAAGGAGCAGCTGGGACAGTCGGATCCAATGTTTGCTCGTGCTGCCGAAGCCATGGTGGAGTGGGTCAAGCTCTGGAAGGCTGTTCGATCAAGCCAACCGTCCACTTGATTTTAGGAAGGTATCATTGGTTAATGAGTTTTTTCTTTGCACCTCAGGTTCCCTTATATTTTAAGGTTTTCCAATACATTTCTTCGTAGCTCACGGTTTACATACAATATATGGGAAAGGAATAATTAGTTTATGTTTAGTCGGGCAGGCCGCAGGAATTCTATTTATTTATGTTTACACCATGACTTTTGTTTGTTACCAGCGATGCTTACTGTTTGGCTCCTCTCTCTCTCTCTCTCTCTCTCTAACACGCACACACACAATCACATTTTTATACACATTCGAAGTTCTCTAATGCTTGAAATACAGAATGAAACAAATTAGCACTCCATTGGCAATACATGGTCTTGTACTCTCTCTCACACATACTTGCCAGTATCTGTACCCACCCGAGTGATTTGATCCGTCGAAAATGAAGGCATGTAGACCGAAGGTTTCTACCATCTAGGCCGAAGGCTAGTTTGGATATACAAAATCATCTCATCTCATCTTATCATTATAATTTTTTCAAACTGTCACACAAAATATAATAAACAATTCAATTTTTTCAAATCTTAAAATAAAAATAATATTAAAAAATAATATTTTTCAATAATATTTAATACCTAAATGTCAAGCTCAAAAGATTAACCATCAACAAAAGCCATGGTGATTAACCAGTTAACTACACCGGAAGGCCATTGGTGGTGATCGTTGGGAGGGGATGGCAGTTGCACCGTCGAGACTGTTGTGATTAAGATAATATTATCATGATTAATACTTACCTTTGCTATGCATAATTCAACATGTAAATGAAGTATTTCATAACATAATTCAACATGTAAATGAAGATAATTTTATTGGGCCTATATTTAGGTTTAATGGGCCACTTTAGATAAGCCCACAAATAGTATTTTATTGAGGAATTTTAATTAAGTTCATAGGCCCAAAAAGTTTATTTAAGGCTCAATGATTGGATTAAAGCTCACTTGATATTTATTGAGCAAACAGACACATTTTATAGGGTAGTGGTGTAACGCCCTAGGCCCCGCTTGTAGTTTGGCGGAAAGCCGTGGTGTCAAAGCGTGCAACGCTCGGGTGACACACCCCATTATGATCGAGAATGTTCGAGTGCTCCTATGCTTAGCATTCTAGTGTAGTGAATTCACAACGGAAAAAATGTAAAAGGCACATATTAGATCTACACATATGAGTACAAGAGAAAATCCAAAAACTCCAAACATGACCTCAGGTGCCATCCATAGCTCACAAAGTTACAACTCCATAATTATCAAATTCATTACAAGCCATAGTGTTTCGAAAAGGATCCCAAAGAACCACATCTCCGTTGGGGTGAAACCAATACATAATAATAGGAAATAAGCTAAAGGTCGGAAACAAAGCAAATAAAATTTAATGATCCTCTTAGAGGACATGTTTGTAATTAGTATAAGTGTGTGAAGGTATAAGTGTCAATTATATGTAGTGTATATATATTGTTGTACATCAATGAAATTGAGTGATATCTTTTTCATATATTTCTACATGGTATCAGAGCATAGTGTACATTGGATAGATCTAAGTAGTGTACGGTGGTTCACGCCCAAATCGATACGGTGGTTCCCTTTGTCGTTAGCGACTGAAAGTGTTTGAAGTGGTTTCCAGCCACTCTCTGGAGTCTTCTCCAGTACTGGGCACTAGGGGTGGACTCGCCAGCCTTGTCTATGGTTACCAGCATCTTCGTTGCAGTCGGGAAGGGCCTCCGTCCCAAGTACGGGTGTAAAACGGTCGGTCCGGACTGGAGAAACCGATTAGACTGACCGGTTAGGTCTGGTCTAGACCGGACTGAAAATCCCCATGGTCGATTTCGGTCCAATTAGTAGGGGTATTCTGGTCCGGTCCTGGGGTGGGGATTTCCCTGATCGAACTGACTGAACCCAAAAATTATTATTTTTATTTTTATAAATATATGATTTTATATAATATTGTATAAGAAATTATGTAATTTCCATCTAACCTATTCTCATTTACAATATAAAATTATAATACATTCACATTCTCTAAGTTAGTAACAAAGTAACAATTAACATCATCAATATAATTATATAATTATAAATTGATAACTAAACTAAATCACTATAATTATAGTCTATAATTATAAAGAAATCACTATAAGTCTATAACTATATATAGGATTAACTTATTAATATCACTATGACTAATGACTATAAGTTTATAACTAATACTAATATATAACTATACTAATAGTATAATATTAATACTATTATATAGTCTAATATATTATATAGCTTGACTAAATCACTATAAGTTTATAACTAATACTATTAACAATATATCTTCATCTAACCTATTACTATTAACAATATAAAATTTTAAATATGTTATTAACACTTGTTAATATTCTATCAATTAATTAATATATAATATCAATTACTTAATTATATAGTAATTATATAAATTAATAATGTAGTTTTCATCTAATTTATTATTATTGACCATATAAAATATTATTTTATTGAGTTTGTTACATAATCTACATTAATAAGTCACTTAGTTTAATTTAGTATTTGAAATAATTTTTTTTATTAATTGATTTAAAAAAAAAAAGGCTGGACCAAATGAACCGAATTGGACCGATAACTACCGGTCCGGTCCGGTCCCCATGGGTGTTCGGTCTAGGAAAAATGGTGGACCGAAAATGTTCGGTTCATGGCTGGACCGAACCTGACCGATCGATTTACACCCTTAGTCCCAAGCAAAAGGTTGATACGGTATTCTTATCCTCTTTTAGGATAGCTTATTCCTGTTTCAGCTCAGTTTTAAATCGGTACTGGTCTAGACTCAAAACATAGCCGATACAGCCCGAAACAACCTGGTTCAGACCCGAAATAGGCCGGTTCATACCGGTTCAGTCCGATACAAACCCTAAACAGCTTGGTTCAAACCCAAAACATACAGACCCAATATCGGCCAATACAGGACCAAAATTGTGGTATTTGAGTTGTTTTTCGGGGACTTGGGCAAAGTATCTACATTTTCAGATTGCGTTTCTTAGATTTTTCAAGTTGAATTGTGATTTTTCTAAGATATTGTGAGGAGTTTCAATCTCCAAGTTCAGTTGTGATATTGTGTGGAGTTTCTTAAATATAACAACTAAATTTGAGTCACAGTTATATGATGGGGTTACCTCTTATGTTGCTCTTGGAGGACATGGAAGCCAAGGTGGTAGAGGTGCATGTGGTGGACGTAATGCCAAAGGTAATCATACTCGAGGTCGAGAACCTCGTAAGTGCACCCATTGTAGCCGCATTAACCATTCGGTGGACTATTGCTGGAATCTGCATGGTAGACCACTTGAGTCTGCTAATCAGGCCATTTGCCAAGATGCTACATCACAGTCAACTAGCTCCAACTCAGGTATGATTAGTATATCGAAGGATGAGTATGAGCGGCTTTTGTGTCACACATGGGCTTCATCCTCCACAGCTACTCTTACCCACTAAGGTATAGCATCCGCATGTCTTGCCTCATCCACTCAAGATCCGCGGATCATTGATTTAGGAGCTAATGAACATCTGACTAGTATGTCCTCTATCTGATCTAAGTTAGATATTATGACATCTCCAAAAAATGTTACTCTCGCTAATGGTTCTCTTGCTAAAGTTACAGGCATTGGATCCACTAAGCTCACTGATTCTATATCTTTGTCATCTATTCTATATACTCATAGTTTTTCCTTTAGTTTGTTGTTCATCAATAAAATTACTCAAAGTCTTCAATGTTTAGTAACCTTTTATCCATTTTCATGTGTTTTTCAGGATCTCAAGACAGGAAACAAGATTGGTAAGGGGCATAAAGCTGGTGGCTTGTATTATCTTGATGTTAAACAATCACCCACTCGAGCCCTTACATCCACATCGTCTACTTATGAATGGTATTGTTGTCTTGGTCATCCCTCTTTTTCCCTTTTAAAGCGTCAAGTCAAGAATCAAGGAAATGTGTCTCCCTTTCCCTTTGAAGCATGTCAAATTAGTAACTTTTATCGTGTGTCGTTTATACCTCAAGTTAATAAACGAGCCTCAAGTCCTTTTGAATTGGTTCACTTTGATATATGGGGACCAATCAACATTAAATCAAACACATCTCAATTTTTTGTCACATTTATTGATGACAACTTTCGTGTGACATGGGCATTTCTGATGAAGGTAAGATCTAAACTTCTTTTCATATTCATAGTATTTTGAAAAGAAATTAAAACTCAATTTAATAAAAGGGTTCAGATTTTGCGTTTTGATAATGCTAGAGAATATCTATCTAGTGTCTTTGCTACTTACTTAACTAGCAAATGAATTGTTTATCAAACTTCATGTTCTTATACACCTCAACAGAATGGGGTGGATGAACACCAAAATATCATTTGTTAGATGTAACCCGAGCACTTTTACTGCACATGCATGTTCCTAAACGATTTGGGAGTGATGGTGTTCTTATTGCTTGTCACCTTATTAACTGTATGCCTTCATCAATTCTCAATGGTTCATCTCCTTTCTCCATTTTGTTTCCTTTATCTCCACCATTTACCCGTACTCCAAAAGTTTTTGGGTGTGTTTGCTATGCTCATAACCTTGGCCCAAGTTTTGATAAAGTTGTTCCACATTCTATGACTCACTCAAAAATGAGTAGCACAAAAGCTATCCCAAGTGCAGGAGAGTGTCGCGTAATAATTAGGAATAAAATTCCTAGATTGTCTCCTCAGAGAAAGTTGTTTAAAATCAAACTCGTGTAAAATAGTGAAAATATTTATAAAAAAAAAATAAAAGTGATGATATGTACAATGAATGGAAGAGCGCAATAAAAATGAAAATTTACTGGTTGTGAACTAGATTCATATTTGTTGGATTTGAGTGCAATGATGAAAAGTTAGAAATTGAAATGCACCATAGTAAATTAAAATTGTTGAAATTAATTAACTGAAATTTAAAGGTTCAAGAAAAATAAATGACATTAATTTAAATAGCAAGAATTAAAAGTGCAAGAAAAATAAATGACATTAATTTAAAAATAAATGACATTAATTTAAATGAGCATAAATTAAAATGAACATTAAAAATTGCAATAATTTATTATAGACTTCAAACTGAAATAAAATAAAAATAAAATTGGAGATGGAGGCTACAGAAGAAAACTCGGTAACAACAATTAGTCCCTTCACCTGAACTTTTTCTAAAAACTAAAAAAAAAATAAAAGCAAGATTACACTACTCTCCTCTACTCTACCCTCTACTCCTACTCTAACTTCTAATTTAATTCGAACCCCTTTATTCGTCTGTTTCCAAGCCTTTATAAAGGCTTCAAAATATTTAAAAACAAACATTGCTTTCAGCGTCCCAGGCTTAGAGAAGGGTAATGATTAGGGGT